>JAYGXS010000003.1:3982081-3996073 GCA_036362985.1 Ligula intestinalis | reverse complement strand
AAAAATGTGTTAACGTGTATATGCTACTCACTTATTTACAGTAACATTTATTTTATGTTCGCTATATTTGCATACAGTTTTCAATAAGGTCTTCAAAGGCATTGCCTACTGCCCAGACTCCTTCACATTCATGTCATCCTAAAAAATTAAAACTTTGATGGAACGGGTACTTCGTGGGAATGGACGACGCGCACCTACCCAAGGACAAACTAGCGGTGGTTATTCGCAGGCAAGGTGCATGAAAGCGTTGTTACAAGGACATTTCGAAGACTACTCTCAGGTACCATATTTTAATCCGGAGAGCTAAGAAGGTCGCTTCGTTGGCGGCTGTAAATACGCGAGCAACCCACCCATGAGCCAACCGCATAGCAACATCGAAGACATGCGAGACCTAAAAGGCTTACTAAAGCTGGCGCCCATCCACAGCCGCCAACTTACCCCTGCCTGTCCAACACGAGAAATCCTAACCTTCTTTTTTGTGTAAAAAGGCCGTGCAACAAATCTCTTGCGGGAGGGAACCAGGATCTGATGCAATCCCAGCGAAGAAGTATAAGTGCTGTGACTCCTGGCTGATAGGGAATTTTACAACGACATTCCTGGAGATATGACACCAAGGATAGGTTTCTCAGAATTTAAAGAATGCGACCATCGTCCAACTCCATAAGCGAAAAGGGATCAGACAACTCTATGATAACCCTTTGGGACGCCGCCGAAAAATTGATACGATTTTGTCGCTCAACAGCTATAAAAAAGTGTCAGGAGATGCAAACCCACCTTTACATGATTTTCGTGGATCTGACGAAAGTATCTGAGAGTGTGAAAAACGATGGACTAGGGAAAACCTTGCAAACTGTAGCCGTCAGCTCCACGACGGGATGATTAAGCAGGTGACTGACAACGGGTCAGTCTCCGCAGCCTCCACAGTTGCCAGTGGAATGAAACAGGGCTGCTTACTCGCTCCCAACCCCTTTAGTCTCATGTTCTGTGCCATGCTGATGGAAGCCTTCCGTGTTGAGCGCTCAGAAGTCTGCATCATCCACATAAATTAGGGTCACCTTCTCAATAGCCGGCCTATGCAGGCCTGAACGCGTATGCCTACGGTCACGGTCCACGTCCTGCTCTTCGCGAATTACTGTGTCCTCAACACTGCGAAGGAAAAGCACATACAAAGAGGCATGGGCCCAAAGCGCGGCCTGAATAAATTTCAACAACACCAAATTCAAAAGTTTGGAAAACTTTGTTTAGCACGGAAAAAGGCTGTCACATAACCCCATAGTCGAGGACTGGGTTGCACACTGAATCATCAAAACGAACCAGGTACTAAGCCGGCTGCAAGCCCTGTGACTGTCCTGAAATCATCCCCTGCGCTGACACGTTTTTCGTTGTCAAACTTTGCGCCACAGCCCTTGGCCGACTCTGCGCGCTGTACATGACTCACTCCGCGCAGGTGCCAAGGCTCACTGATGTCAACGAGTGCATGTGCACCGGCCGCTTATGCCCGTCACAAGGTCTCGCCGTTTCCGCGAGACCCCGTGAGAACTCGATCGAACCCGTGAGCCCAATTTACTGACTGGCTGGAGGTTGTTCCCGGGTTCTGCAACTCTGAGCAGATGCACAGAGCACACAAAAAATGTGCTTTGTCTACTGTTAACCGCTTTTCGCTGAAGCACCTTTCGCTCGCTCCTTTTCGACGCTACACTGATCAAACTATTTGGTCGAACTGCCTTCTGACTTAGGAGAAGCTTCTGTAGTCGAGGATCATCCCTTTCGACAGCCTCTCTGTGTGGAATCGCCTCGACCCTCAGCTGATCACAAACTGAAGACGTAAATGGACGTTAACTTAAAGATATTCCAGGATGGATCAGAGACATGGATCGTCTGCTCTCACCAGGCCAGTGAACTGTAGTATTTCCATCTTAACTGCCTCCGCAGGTTACTGAATCCGAGTTGGCAGGACAGGATCCCAGTCACGAATATCGTGAAGGGTACCAGAATCCCCAACGTCCACCTCACGCTGACGTGCCTGCAAATGAGATAGTGCACCCACCTGGTGAGAATGCACGGCGAAAAACGACACGACTGACTCTTCTACAGAGATGTCGTGATGGGTGCTCGTCGATAACGAGGAAAAAAATAACACTGCAAGGACACGTTAAAAAAACTATCTGAAGCAATAGAAAAGTGACCCGGCGACCTGAACTAACTGATTCACCAACTTTCTAACCGGGAAAAGAGCGGTGAAGACGGGCATGACAATCTACAAAGCCTAACTCATTGTTGCTACAAAGATAAATAAGTCGGCTAGGAAGTCACAAGCGTATCGGAATCAGGTCGTGGATACCGAAACCCTCGTACACACCGCCAATTAATCTTTTGCGCGCGAGTCAGCTTCGTCGGAAATCTTCGAAAGCAATGCAACAGCACTCAAAGATCATTCTCCCGCTGCCTCATCACCATTGATCATCCTGTCCCCACCAACACATAGGGCATGGTGAGGACAACAGCCAGCGCTACCTTCACTGTTCTCACTGCCGCTATGACCACTTCTGACTTTCTGTCCAGTACTTCCGTTATCCCCATCCCCGCTGCACTCCGCCAGCAATGGGAGCTCGATTCTAGCCTGCCTTCACTGCGTTTGTGCAATCACTTCACGCATCGGCCTGATAGGTCACTTCCGAATCTAGCGTGCAGACTGTCATAGTAGTTTGTGGGATACGATGTGGTCGCCGAGATAATAGACGATTGAACGTATCCCAACATTTATAAGCTAGTGGATATTTCAGAAGATAAATTGGCGAACATACGCTTGTTTTCGATAAATTTTCGTCAGGCCTTTACATTTATAGGTTATGAATAAAGTATGGTGGTTGGTGGACAGATGAAGTGTTCTCTTTGTCACTGTGGGGAGGAGGGGGGAGGAAGGGGGGTTGGGGGAGTTGAGATCAGAGTGTCAATGTCTAGACGGCCCGGCGTCCAGGACCGCCGCTAAGGTGTGCGTGGCTGGACTTGGGACTTGGTCGTCTCTGCGGGGGCCCGTTTCCGAGGCCTGTGGTCCGCTGTGGGTGGCCGTGTTACCTAGTTTCGCCCATGGCAACTGGGGCGCCGCGACGAAGTTCTTTTGGGCACATAGCAGCGGTCTGCGTAGCCTGATGGCGGCCGCCTCTGCCGTCGCCAAAAGACGCTGTCCGAGGAGTTTTGAGTAGCTTGAAGGCACTTTGTAAATCACTCGGAAAGCCTCTTTGGCATCCACGCGATGGTTTGAGTCTACCAGGTGCGCTAAGATTGAACTGTTTAAACCTTTAAGTTGACCTTTCCCTAACCATGCGGGTATGTGTTCCCTTACTCTTTTGGACAAGCGCCGGCTCGTGCGAACAATATATCCTGCCCCACAGGAACAGATAAATGAATATATGCACATTGAGGTGGTCTGGGCTGGCAGTTTATCCTTAATCTCTCCGTATAGGATGGGAGTAGTCGAGAACAATACATGGGCGTTGGCTGCTGGGAAGGCAGTTGATACGGCTTGACTCAGGCGCCTCCTTATTAGTTCGCTTGGTCCGTCCCCTTGAGATGGGACTCTGATGAAGATTCGTTTCTTTTCCACTGTTAATACTGAGGGCTTTGGCGGCCTTTCAGCCATGTTTTTAGCGATAAATCGACAAGGATACCCATTTTGTCGAAACACGTTTTCAACTATCTTAAGCTCCTGCTCAATGCTATCAGTCGAGCAAATCCTTTTCGTCCTTTGCGTCAAACACCGTACTTAATTGCGTTTGAAGTTCAACGGTACGAAACTAGCGAAATTGACGTACTGCCCGGACCACGTCTTCTTCCGATATACCCTACGTTGAATACTCCCATCGGCTCTTTTTCTCAGTAGCACATCAAGGAATGGAAGCGATCCAGATTGTTCTTTTTCTACTGTATGCATTATTAGGCGTGAAAGGCCAGAGTGGTATGGATGATTTAATAAGGTAAGAAGGAGTATAATATTAGTAGCATGCACGTGACTACCAAACAAGTGCAGTCCAGCCATGAATGGGTCGGAGTCCAGAGGCGCAGTCCGGCAAGTAGATCACCGGGTCCGGACAACCACAACCGAACAGTAAGTCGTTGGTTCCGGGAGTGATTGAGCGTAAACAACTTCCCCGCATCTTGTGCACTAGTCTCGTCTTGAGAAGTGATTGGCTAGTGAGGCCAGACAAGTCCCGACCTTGAGTGGGCCGGAGTCCGTGAGCCAGACAGAGAGTGACCTTGAAGGATTGTCCCTGCGGCGTCCGAGGAAAGCATGGATAAGAATAAGGGGTCGCTACAAGTTCCTAGAGTCCTGCGGAGACCTCCACCACATGGGCCTTCTCGGTCACATGCAAAAGCGAAGCCAACCTCAACACCGACACTCTAAACTTACCCCGCATATCTGCAAATTTTCAGTCCTCCAGCTCTAACCATTCACTAGACAACAACGTCACCACTGGTAGTGTCCCCTTCCCTGCAGTACAGCCTTCTCTGTACCCCTTAAGCTATCTGGTCCTTACTTCCATCGCACATCCGCATCATGCATCGGCCTGATCAGTCACTTGCGGATCCATCGCACTGTGACCGATGAACCAGCGCTAGGAACGTCAACAGAAACCTATCGCATTCGCCTCAACTTTCCGCACTGTAAACGCACATGCAGTAACCGCATGAGTCCATTAGACTACATTCACCTCAATTAATACGTGTGATAGAAGAAATCACCAAGTCTCTCCTCATTCGCAACTAAATCACATGTAATCACGCTAATCATCACAAAACATATGTATTCAACAAGCACCTATCACGCGAAAGAGAAGTGCGATCCTCGGCTCCCTCTCCTTATAGCTCCTCTACTGCATGTATTAACGGAAAAAAACAACAATCACGGTTATCCAAAAGCTGTGGCTTGGAATGGTGCCAGCCAAAAAGATAACCCAGACTGCAACATCAGCCCGGTGTGTGCTTGTGTGAAGTGACCAACTGGTGGACTGAGAGTCAGACTGCATTAGTTCCTCTATAGCGCCCCTAGCCAAATGCAGCTGCATGCATAGGGGCGGCGCCGACTGCGCCAGCCACCTGTGTCCACACCCAACTGTGATCTTCTTTATTTGATCATAAAATCGGTCTCACGTGGGGAGAGGAGAATGCGCTGAAGGTAGCGAAAGTCTACTCCCACTTAAAACTGATTTACGCGCAAGCCACCGTTCCTGCACCGCCGTGCTGTGGAGAATATGCTGAACGACGTCGGATACGGTCGTTGAACTCTCGTGTGTGGGTCGAAGAATTTGGGCAAACAGACGGTAGTCGGCCTGCGACCTGTGGAGAGGTGTGCAGTGTGTGGTCTTAAAAGTGAAAAGGCTCAAAAGTTTCCACGCCTCTTTGGAAAGTGGAAGGAAACGAATGAGACAACAGTCAGGTAGGCTGAGACCACGCCGAAAAGGGAGGCCAAATCGCCTGAACAGATTTGGAAAAAACAGATTTTGCCAGTAGCCAGACCTGCACAAATGCAGGCATTTAAAAAGATGCACTGCCAAAAAGTATCCTGGCGCCTCGCGGAGCGTATAAGCCGGGCAGACGTGGAACGGTCACCGTCCGGACAGGATGTTCGTGTTAGGTGTGTGGGTGCCATTCGATGCAATTTTCGTGTCTCAAGTATTTTCAAAGTCTCTGCTTCAAGCACTTTAGCTTCTACCATTCGGACCATGGTTTTAACTAATGTGCATTCGAGATGTTCACTTCTAGTCATGTGTACCTTGCACGTTTCAAGAGTTAACGCTCCCCTGCGTGTCACATGATGTAAGTTTGCCTTCATATCGTGAAAAATGGAGAACTCCAACCGGATTGAAAGGCCCTCTTCAATGAAATCCAGGCCACTGTGCCTTTTATGCGTTACTTTGGCTGACTTCAAAGCAACGCTTAAATGCTTTGTTACGAAGCACTTTGAGTAGCCATAGTCGAGAAGGCAACGGCTTGCTGATAATAGGATTTGCTGCTTCTGAACGAGCTTCGTGGGTGAAGACGTCCTCCAGATAATACTTTGTTTGGGTAGGGTGGGAAGAACCATATATTTCGGTGGGATGTTTATATTCCGGATAAAAAGGCGATGCTTCTTCCAGAACTGAAGAGGACTAAAGAATGGGATTCTGGTAGCCAGATTAAGGGCTATTTTAGCGACCTGATATTCCACTAAAAGTAACCTCAAGTCTGTTTCAAAGGTAGGGATGACACCTAGCCTGCCTTCCCAGATCGATACTGCATCGAAGCACTGAAGTGCTCCGTTTTCGCCTACGATGGCAAGGGTGTAGACAGAGATAGGAAAAACATCAGCAAAGAGTAAACACATGACGCTGTTGTTTGTTTGCGTTAAAGGCACAGGACAGGCATCTTCCCATACAGGTACAATTCGCTCTGTTAACCAATCACTGCTGATGACGAGGGAGAAGAGAACAACACTGGTTGCAAAATTGCGCAAGGCTGGTGGTGGTGGTTCATGTGAGACCGCTGCGTAGGTTCGCCTATCACCTCCACCATAATAGACAACATACCTCCTGAGACTCAAGGGTCTCGCGGCTAAACCGGGGTGTTCTACATACCGCTTCGAGCTGGGGGTTAAGTAGGTGGGGGATTTAGTGACTACTGGAACAGGGGGATTCTGGATGCTACTTACATCCAGCGATGTCGGCCAATCGGTTGGCGACTGAGTGGATTTGCCAACAAACTTGCCAGTTCGAAGATCCGTGGGTGAGCTAGCAGTGTTTGCCATCCTGCTCATTTTATCGGACCTTGATGGAGTGCCCTGACGACTAACAACGTCAACAGATGCTCCTACCCCCTTCGTTCCACCCCATGGCTGTGGTTGTGGCGTCAGTGGGGTAGTCAGAGTAACCTTTGGGCAAGCGGAGGATGGTGGAGTCTTAATTCCAACAAACTTGTGCGTCACGGGATTCTGCTCAGTGTGCACCAGGCAGTTATTCCTCACTATCTCATTTGCCACCAATTCCTTTGGATCCCTCGTGGAGTTTACCCGACGAAATAATTTGTTAGAAAACGTTTTTGGGGGTGGATGCGCCTTGTTCCAGTGCATGGCTTCTTCGATAGAAGTCTTTTTCAGTTTGCGTGGCGCCACTCTGGGCGCGACACGACAAATAAGAGGCGTTCGGTTGGTTTTAATCACCTCATTGATGTAGTCTGTCACAGCTTCCTGATTTTTCCTGGCCATAGTTGATCTAAAAGGTGTTCTCTTAGCCAGCGATTCTCCGGAAGACTGGCTGTCTCTATCACCCTGGTTGTACAGCCCAAGCAAAGCCATATGCTTGTTCTGGATGAGGGTGGGCATATGCTTCCCCTTGTTTGGGAAGTCCCGATCCAGAATGTCAACAATATTCTGCCGCGTAAAATTCTGTTGAAGTGATTCGTAGGGGATCAAATACGGATTTCCTCTCCGCTTGTTCCAAAAAGGCCACGCAGAGCCAATTGCTTTGGGTCTGCCAGTTATTGGCTTTGTCGGTCTGCTCGGATTTGAGTTGCTATTCGCGTTTCCTACAAATATGCTTTCTTTTGAGCGACACCGACAGTTGGGTGCTTTAGGGCGAGAGACACCTGCAGCGTTGTTGATGTCAAATTGGCAGAGCTTTTGGAGAATCTTCAGAGGTTCTTGATGAAAGTCCGCGGAAGTACCCCTGCTGCCACACTTTTTACTCAGAAAAGTCTGTTCCAAGGCGCAGACCGTCAACTCGAGGATTCCACGCAAGTCGCCTGAACAGTTTGCGTTACGTTTGTTGGCGACGGGCCTCGGACTGGTTTTTGACTCCCTTTTACGACTGCATTTGATTTTTGGCCGCCAAGAATTTTTATTCTTAAATGAGGGTTCAAGGGAGGAGGTAAAAACCATCTGGGTGGGCGCCTGTTCAAGGCGCCACAACGCTCGCTCCCTCTAGCCCACGTGACAGCCTTGTTCGAACATAATCGATTTTTGCACGCTTATCGAGCTGGCCATGTCCACGTGACGCTACAAACGAGTCATTCGATGCGAGATTGGACGAACGTACATCGCTTCCAACGGCTATTCCATTTAGACAAACTAATGTCAGCCTGCCTATGTGCGCCATATCAAACTGTAGTTATGCGTTTAAATGTTTTGCGGATGAAAATACATTGGGCACACGCAAAGTCATTTAGTAAAACGGTCGGCTGAACACGTGCCGTAGTGGTTGTTTTGGGGCGGAAAATTAACAAAATTACCAAATCATCTTGAACTACACAGTTTCATGAAATGGATAACTGGATGCGTACTTGTTGAAAGTCAGAACGAAAATCAGGTGGAAGAGATGGTAAGAAGAATCCACCCCTTAGCCTAATAGCTGGGAATCCAGCGTGTTCACGCCTGATAGGTATAAAATTGGCTTTCAAGAAGGATTACTGATACATATCCAAACTCTGGTGTCTGATGAATAAGGCGCTGGAAGTGGCAGTGTACGGGTCTGCGGTCTGGCAAGCATTACTGCTCTATAAAGTACCACAACCCGTGACCATTAAGAGCCATAGTGTGTGCCACGTTACGCACTCCTTACGACTAACCAAGGTCTCAGAAATAAGCAATCTGCCCAACAACGCTAAAGAGAGAACGGTAGACAGACAACATTGCTTTCCGACTTCCCTGTCCACTGGGGATGAACAACCGAACCAATGGACGAGCGAAAATCGCTTTCATGTTGGATGCAAGTGTTGATTGCTTATTGGCAACTTTAGCAAAACCGTTAGTTAAATAAACACAACCAAATACAATAGAAAATCCGAATAAACAACGTTCGTTTCAAGACAATAACACACAATTATCCCTTTGTTTCCTGTGTGTCCAGCAGCTTGTCTTGTGTGGTCGACCTCGTCTCCGCAGCAGTCTCTCATCTGGGGCAACAGGGAGTCCTGCTCTGCTCGCAACCTCGCTATTTAAGGGCCAGTATTCATTGCTCCCCATTGACTCTCCACGAGTGGCCGTGCGCGCGATTTGCCCCTGGCCAAGCGTAACCTCGGCAAGGCAGCGGTCTCGCGTTTGCATAACACCTTGGCCTCCTCGTGTGGTTCTTGCCTTTGAAGGTCGCGTGACTTGGCCCGTTCTGTATGCACCGGACTGGCCTGTTGTGTCCCCTGTTCGCGGGCATTTGTCTGGCGTGATCTCAGGATGTCTGTTTGTCTGGATGACAAGTGTGGTGGCTCACGTGCTCGGTCATCCTTACATACCTGCGCTGTCCATATGCTGTATGTCAAGAGAAGGTTTGGCCTATTGTAACACGGGTGCTAACGACTGTCAATTCCGGTTCACGAGAGAGGTGCACGTTCGAAAGCGATAGGTGAACGTAAACATGGACTCTTCAGTAAATTTCGCCTACAAGCAGAAACCTCCAAATGTGTGCTTTTGAATGTGTTTTTCCTCATTACGCAGCAAGGGGCATTACGTTGTCATGCCGCAAAATCACGTCATTATGAGATCCGGTATATTCTGATCCTTTTATGTTCAGTGGCCGACCTAACGTGGTAGTGTCCTTATCAGATGGCTTCAGTGACATAAAGGTTTTTGCTCCGCATTTTTCGCTTGACATAGCGCTGCCTTCATTTATTCATTCCTTCGGAAAACCGTCACTGATCGTTGGTCCATCATCGTCCAGCGATTAGTGTAAATGAGTTCTGCTCGTCACCAGCCACGAAACTGTGCAAAATATGTAAATTAAATTACTCATTGATTAAGTAAGAAGGGAAGAAACTAAAGAACTATTAAATTTACTGTTGTACGTCTTTCAACGCATGCGACCGATTGCCAAAAGTGAATCCGCCAGCTCCTTTGATGACAGGGACCGGAAACGCAACACTGCCTTTCATTAGTTTATCTAATGACCACTTAAATAGTTGTCAGTAGGCAGGTTAATATTGCTGAAAAGAATGGAGAAACAGGCACATTTTAAGAACACCTGAACGCCGTCTTCTCTCACAGAAAATATACGATGGATTGTGATGGTCTGAAAACTAAACTGTTCAGGAACGTAACAAAGACGATGCGTGTACTTCAACACCAACCGCTCGATCAGTACAAGAGGCAGATTCATAAGGGCACTGAGAAACACTGCATTGAAACGAAAGCAACTGTTGATGGATTGCAACATACAAGGCAGGTTCTGAGAGAAATGGATTCCCAGCACAACTAAGTCAACTAGTACATACACAAACGAGACCAGAAACAAAATAGAACCAGTCCTACAATACGAAGAGGTCTTCCTTCAGCCACCTGCTCATTATTATAGGTCGGAAGCATTCCTCAGTTTCCGAATCATGAATCTCAAACGCCCACGGCCACAGTAGGAAACGACCTGAGTCGTTCAGTTGTGGAAGAGGAAAGTGTTCATCAATGCAGAACTATTTATCTAATCCCCTAAAATCAAATTTTGCCTAGATTCACGTCCTACTCATACCCCGGGACATCTTCAGCTGGCTCGATAGCGAAGCATCCACTTTGGCTTATAAACATCGAACCTACACTGCATCAAGCTATCTGGCTGCTGGCGGAGCTGGAGAGCAAGTTCAAAGCCTGCAGGGGACCAGTGAGCTCCACTAGGCAATAAATGTAAATATTCGCTATCTAAACTGGCCAGAAACTAAGCACATGGCTCAATAATGAGAGACTTAAAAGTCCTTTAAATAGGTTGTGGGTTCAAAGTCATGCTGGTGCACTAGCTGAGGTTGTGTTCGACTGACTGATAACGGATGGGTCTTTTAAGCAATCAGTGAATTTTACTGTAACACATTTGGAAGCCTTTTTCAGCTGCACCTTGAATGCGCTGGAGAACCTGGAGTGTCTTAAACCGTACCGTCTCAGAGAAGGTACAAAGGTGAATAGCAAAAATATACAAGGGTCTGGGAATACTGCCTTCTTTAAGCCTACTCTCAACTTTCAAGCCATTTTCCCATTTCCTGCAGGCATCTACGAGGGGATCTCATGCTAACATTCCGCATTATGTGTGGTACACGTGTGGTACACGAATTCAGGGCTTAAGATGTGTGGAAGCTGAACATCTGGTTAACATTTGAATTTCAAATATTGAGCATTGAAGGGTGTAGTGTGCTTTATTCTTATCTGATTTGTATAAGGGAGAGATTAACACGTCTTTGAATAAGCTATCATTAACTATGATAAAGAATTCCCGACGAAATTCAAAACGTCAAGAACATAATTCTCCTGTTCCAGGGATGCATTCCAATCTTCTAGGCATGCAAAGGGCTAGCGCCTAAATTACGGTTAAAATTTTAATTTCAAATATGAACAGTGGTATTGGGCATTACAATAGTCATTACATGTTCTTGAGTAAACAAACAGGCTTCTAAAGTCATATTATCAGCAATCTGATAGCATGCAGTAGACCTTAAACGTTGAGCGACAATCCCTCTTCCAAACAAACATACAAATGAATAACCTGTTTGATGAAACAAATATGCATAACCACAAAGTTTCGAATGCAAACTGCGGTACAACCTCAGGATTATTACTAGTTGCCACTCATCACCCTGTATGATTTGCATAAGGGAGTGAATGGCATGACAATGACTATGCTACCATTACCTATGATTAAGGATTCCCGACGGAATCCGAAATGTCAAGAAAATAACACTTCTGGATATGGAAAGGGTTAGCGTCTACATTACTTTAATGTTGGTGAGTAATGTGCCTCAACCCCCGTACACGAACATCAATTGGCGGTCAGAAGACGAGACTTCTTATCCCAGATGGCCATCCACACATAAGAAACCGGTCACAAATTCGCGTTGGAGAACACAGAGATTGTTCACTCTTGTCCAAGCAGAAAATGTCGTGAATTCCTGGAGACGATGCACGCAGATGAGGCATGTATCAACAGGCACATCGAGCTAGACGCCAGCTATAATTATCTGAAGGCCAATGTTGGACGCACGCAGCCAACCACGGCAGGATGAAGAAATGTATGCAACACCTATTGGCGCAGATTTTGGTTAATTGTAGTAAAATTTGTTAGTCAAGGTTAATGAAGTTAATTGTTCCTGTACACATTCCATAGTCCGATGATGAGCTGGGGATCCAGCCTCAAAAATTGCCACATTAGAGATTTAAAATTTCCAAAGAACCCTTCCTTTTCTCAGCATATATAGGCAGAAGGACATTATTGAGAAAGACATGGGACACTGGAATGGCCATTCTTAGGTCCCATGTCTACAGTACTTGCAGAAGTGGAAATACGAAACTCGGGTGCCTCGAAAATTTCTTGGCACCTACTATGGGTGAGTGAAGGTAAACCATGACATTTTACCAGCACAAAAGGCTGCTGTAGCATTGTGTGACATGGCATAACCTGTTGTATCAATAAATAAGTTCTCGCTAACAAGAAGATAACACAACCTGGTGGATAGAGCTGAGAGGGCGGAATCTTAGGAAAGCCATAATGTGCTAGTACCACTAATATCATTAATACTACGAGCATCAGTAATATTGCCCTTTTCTTGTTGCAATGACTTAGACTACTCAAAAATCGTACTACTACAGATAGACACTGAAGCAGGCCCAAATTTAGCCTACAGATGGCAACCTGTTTGACATAAGGGCATGGTATGACTTGTATTACTTTACAAACGCTCTATTATTATGCAAATGCTAATCACTATTACCTCACACATATTAGGAGTGCATACTGGGTGCCACTTCTGAAGAAGCACACACAAGCAGTACTTATATTTTACTATCTGCTGGCCCAAGTGAGCATGCTTATTAGAAATTAGCACTTTCAGCATAGGCACGTATCTATAACAGCAGTATCTTCGCTTGTACAGCTCGGGGGATGGAGTTGAGATTGCGGAAACCAAGGCGAACGCTGCTGTGCTCAGACGTTTTGTCATTTCGGATGCGAGCTTAACAGGTGACAACCGCGTGAGCCGCGAGCTGCTCGAGTCATGGTTCTCAGGCCCCAGTCCATCAAAAACGGCAACGATTTGGCGCTGCCTGATCAAGAGAATCAGTCACGTGGGAAGGCCCGGGCCCAGCAACAGCAACTCTGATGACAACGAACATTATTGTCGCGCAATTATTAAGCCCAAATCCGACACGGACGAGGAAGTCGCGGCCATTAATCAGTCGAACACGAGTGTCAAGCCAGTATCGCATCAAGTAAGACCGAAGCGGTGGCCACAGGGGCGGACAATTATAGTACGCACACGGATGACCGCTACGAACTGTAAAGAGCGTGCAATCTGTGTATGTTTTACCCCAATCTGCGCATGACTCAGACCATCCTACCATTAACCATTATGGGGGATTCCCAATAGAATCCGAAATGACGAGAAATAAAAATTCTTGTTCCAGTGGTCGCATCGTCTGCTTTCCACTTCTATTGGTAATGAAAGGGTTGGGCACATGCGGTGCCGCATAGGTGACCGATAACTGCACAATAAGAAGAATGGTAAGGCCATTTTTATTTTATTTGTAAAATAGAGGTCAAAAGGTTGCAAAATGCACAAGAGACCAAGAAAAATATTAGAGCAACACCTATTAATTACAATAATCAGAGTGTGCTTAGGTTTGCCAAACTGCCACCCCCTGAAATTAACAAGTAGTAAAAAAATGAAAGAGTATTCACGGGGGTTGGATTATTTTTTATCTGACGTTTCGGGTAGTTTTATACTTTTTACCTATCTTCACAAAATCAAAACTCTGGCTCATGGTACTCGTCCTTATGCCGTCCTTTCTTCTGTGTGTGCGTTTTGCCAATCATCGTTTCCCGCGTCTGCCACCGGACCGCGTGTGTTTGTCAAGTCGGTCCAATGAGTTTCGGTGAGATTGAGTGCAACTGTCCCTCCCGTAAAACTTTACGCTATAAAAAAGCGCTTCTAGAATCTGGCAGGTAGTGTTCTGATTGTAACTTTCGGGCGTCCATTTTATGGCTTAATATAGTGCGATTTCGAGGA
>JAYGXS010000003.1:3954692-3976592 GCA_036362985.1 Ligula intestinalis | reverse complement strand
TTGGCCGAATTACGGACCGATAGAAGGGCAAAACACATGAGAACTGAGGATCGAAACGAGGGAGAGAAATGACTTCGAATAAGGAATGGAGAACTGTTGCAAACACCTTATATCATCGGGGCTGGTCCCTACCGAAAGACAAATAATAAATGTACGGAGCTTGTGCAATAAGCATGAACGAGCTCTGCATCTTTGTTGACAAACGAACTTCCTATATTGTTGCGCTAGCAGAAATGTGACTGTCAGAAAATATCGGAAATGCTAAATGGCTGGTAGAAAAGTTGAAACCTCTTGGAAGTTACATGTATCCTAGAAGCCTGAAAGATATATTTGAATTTGTCAAAGCTATAAAGAATATGAACGTTGCAAGAAGTAAGATGCTCTCATTGGATGTATCGTCACTATTCACCAATGTACCCGTGGCAGACACCATAAACTACCTCTGTGACGTTATTCGGGACACGAACTACCAGATAGGTATGCCCGTAAAAACCTTCAAAGATCTCCTTACGCGATGCACACAAAATGTCCAATTTCTCTGCAATGGTCAGTTTTACAGAGAGATTGATGGTGTGGCGATGGGCTCACCACTTGGACCGTATCTTGCAAATGTCTTTATGGGCAAGATCGAGAAAACGAGTCTAGGGGACACCATCAATGACCTTGCATTCTACGGTCGATATGTAGATGATATCTTCTGTTTGACTGACTGTAACACTGACATTGATGCCTTGGTCGCGAAGTTTAACAGCGCTCACCCATCGCTCAAGTTTTCTGCTGAGACTGAAGTGGACGATGAAATTGCGTTCCTTGACGTCCTTCTGCGAAGGCAAGAGGATGGATCTATCCTACACAGGGTTTTCCGAAAGAAAAACCTGGACAGGACAATACACTTACTTCCACAGTTTTGTCCCCCTCAATATAAAACGAAATCTGGTCCAAGGATTAGCAGCTAGAATACGACAGATCTGTTCTCCTGAAACTGTCGAAGCAGAACTCCAACAGCTGCAGCATACACTAATTGAAAATGGATACCCGGAAAGGTTCATCCGCAGAAATATTGGTGAACGCGCCAAAAAGCCTGTCACCTTAACTGCAGAAAAAAAGACGTGTTCATAAGACTGCCTTTCTTAGGCGATGCAACCAGCGAGCTGGTCAGACGACGCTTGAGGACTGCAATCACAAACGCTTTCCCAGCGGCGAACTTACGGATGCTCTTCACGAACTCTCCCCTCCTACGATTGGGAGGTAAATACAGACTCCCTTTGAAGGCCACATCAATGTGCATTTACTCTTTCACTTGCTCCTGTGGAGCGGGATACATCGGCCGTACAACGAGGCGTCTCGAAAAAGAGGGTACGTGAGCACATACCGATCTGGCTAAGTAAAGGTGAAACTAGATCGATCTCGAGTGCTATTCTCGCACATCTAGTCGATACGAACCATCGAGTCGATACTAACGAAGCCTTTAAGGTGGTCTACAGGACACCATCTAATTTTTCCAAAGGCCTACGCCAACGGATGCTTGCTACAGCCGCAGCAGTGGCTATAAGGCTAGCAAATCCAGTGCTGTGTTGTCAGAAGACTCTGACACAAGCTCTGTCACTTCCATGGCCTAAACCGACACCAGGTGGCGATAGGATTTCGCCCCTCCCAACAAGCGACAATCCCTCAACCAACACGCTGACATGGCCTACATGCGCAAACTGACATAGTCCGCGTTGGCCAATTAGCGCCCGTGTTAGATAGTTATTGATTTTTCTACCTATTCAAGCTTTTATTGTTATGTACAGCGTCAATTTCCCCTGCAAATGTTTGGTCTGATGAAGAGTTGCTGAAAACAATTGTTTGCCAAAAAAACTGACTTCTAAGATTCCAATTAATCACATTGTCCATCACATCCACTGCATCAAATTATGCTACTTCCGATTTGCGAGTAGTCATATATTTTTTGTATTTTCCGTCATATTTTTGTGAAGACTGCTTCCCGGAAAATGTAACTGTCGTAAATTTTAAATTTTTCTTTGTATCAACTTATTTCATATCATCCTGTTACCAACAGGGAGTTCAAAGGCATTCGCCTATCTTTCCCTCAATAAACTGATACTAATAAATTTACAAATCCTGAATATGTTTATATAAAAAGGAATTCTGTATGCTATAAGGAAAGACAGGACGAAACTTTCTTCTAATATACATTGTGCTGTGGAAGAATTCCAAAATTAGTTAAAAAAAGGTGGAATAATAATCCCTTCCATTACTGGGAAATTTTGTGCGAAGTTGATCAAATTGAAGTAAAGCGAAGATTAAGGAATCGCAATTATTTTCATAAAAAAGCATCGATTCAAGTTTAGTAGTCGGTAGTAGTCAAGTAGTCGACTTGCCAAAGGATAACTCTGCGAGGACTGGGATCCAAGTTTGTTGGGCTGCGAGTTGCAAAAATGGAGAGAAAACTCGTTTGCAAATTGTCGCTGGATTCTACTGGAGGCCGAAAGTGATCACCAGAGAGGTGTCGTTGAAGGGCAAAATAAACAGCGGCAGGTGAGGAGAGAGTTGAGCTGTGGAGGGTGATTAGCAAGATAGTTGCTAGCACGCGTCAAAACCGAAAGTGTATTCGTGTGTTGTATTTATTTTTAACAAAATTGGTTATTGATAAATTTAAACAACACATAAGAAGGGCCAAGAGCCCACAAAGTGCATCAGCTAAACATCCAATAAAGGCACTTTTAAAAGAGGTAACCTATTATTGTAACTTTTTTTATTAATCTTAGGAATAACAATATGCCTGGTATCTAGCACACATGTTCTATGCTCGAAAATGTGGTTTGCTGTTTTGAAGCATTTTGACATTTGACCAACATGGTTATTTCCATAGGAAATAATATCTAAAAGCTCATTTTTTCGGTAAATGCTGTTTTTTATATCTTATTTTAAAGGTTTTGATATAAAGGTCGAACAAACGGACAATTGGTACATGTACCAATTGTCCATTTGTTTGACCTGCAGTGTTCACTGCAGTGATCCATGAATATAGCAAAAAATAATGTCATGAACAGACAATTTATTCAACAATACTCAGTAACTTCGAATGAAATAATTCTCAAATATACAAAATATTTTGCTTACAGGCAAGTTCTTTTTCTATGAAGAAAGTGGTTGCTTTAAGTTTAAAACTTAACAAACTATTTAAATTAATTGTTCTAATTTACAGCTATTTTTGACGTCTCCACAAGCTGAGAATTATCGAGAAAATTTTAATTTCCTTAACAAACGCTTACTAATTCTTATAGTTCTTTTAGGCATTTAATGTGCCTTATGTTGCTCATTGTTATTTATAACTTTTCGTAAATGCGTTCCCGATGGTATGGGAGAAATAATCAAACATTTAAAAATTTAGGAATTTTGTTTGCAGCACTCGCAGAACTGTACTGCGGAATGACGGACAAACAGCTAAAATCGCGTACGCACGAGCACAGCTCAGCCGTAAACCGAGAAGATGGCCTTTCACACGCCACCTTGCACAGCCTTGAAAATGACCACCGGTTCGAATTCGACAACGCAAAAGTCATCGGTCGGGCAGAAAAAAAAATGGAGAAGGAGGCGATCGAAGCCTGTCAATCGGATGCCAACTCGATCAATAGCAGGATAGATTTACCAGCGCTATATGAGGTTGTTAAACACCACCTAGGCAAGAGGAATGGTCCAATGATAGCAGATCCTGGCGGACTTATCAGGAGTGAATAAGGAAAGGCTCATTTAAACCATGAATTTCCCATTTTTTCCTATTTCCGATGATGTGCTCAAGAACGAGTGTGAAACGTCAGACGTCCCTGCATCTCCATCTCTCTCGGATATTGCATTCTGGTTCCTCATTAGATCCAGGCCCTTGTTTATTTTGCGCAGGAATTTCTTTATGGGGTCTGAGTCGGCGAGTCTGTATGACTGCCTATCATTCAGTAGCTCATCCGCTTTGGCTATGTAATCCGACTTGTCCAGGATCACGGTTGCTCGTCTTTGTCAGCTAAAAGAATCACAATATCGTCGTATCCTTTTGTTCCTTTACTTTGGCTGAGAAAATGGTTCGGTGCGGCTTGTAAGATATGATGAGCGATGTGACTCGCTAGCGGATTGAATTCTTGGGGTCTTCTGTGGTCTGCGTCTTTGATAGTGTCGCTTTCAGTGCTGCGATAAAATCCGGCATCATGTTGGAGTAATTTCATCTGCTCATCTGTCAGCTGTTTAAATGACAGGTTGTTAACGGGTGGCGATCCAGGTACTATTTATTGTGCTTCCTTAAGGCCCCTCATTTTGTTCATAAGTTGGGCCCTCTTCTTCTCTCGCTAGACCTTCACTTTTGTCGTCATCCAGCTCTGTTGGTTTCTGAGTGTTTCCGCCAAATTCGGCCAAGAATGAACTTTTTAATACTCGTAACTTCACCAAGTCCTTAAAAGTTGAAGCTGTGGCCTGCATTCCATTGCGGTCTTCTGGGTGGAATATGAAATGGCTGCGCGCAACTCTCGCTTCTCGCGATTGCGTGCAAGTGCGCACGCACCAGTGTCTGCCTACCCCAATCCAGTCTAGCCAATCATTTCCCTGTGGCTGACTTACACATGATTGCGCTGTAGACGTTGTGGTAACTCCCGTGCTCTCACTCTTTGGACGCTGGCCCTCGTCCGGCTGTCAACTTCCTCCAAACTATTAGCCCTTACGTCTCTACTAAATACACATTTCCTCCTATCTGGTATCTTACTTCTTCTGCTCTTTGCACACGAAACCGGGCCTGAAGATGGCAGTAGCAAGTGTCTTCCCTCTGGAATTAATCCATAGCCATAAATATGTCCCCAGCGCGATTCTGTCCACTGACAAACTTCGTGGTTATTAAGGCTGTATGATGCCATGCAACCTAAATTAGTCCAACTGATTCAAGCCAAACACCGCAAGACAAGAATATAAACATCCTGTTAATAACAAGGAGAACGTCTGCGTTTTATATCACCCGAGATGGCTATTAGGACTCAGGTATCTAAGCAACTCCGTCCAATGATGTGATATACTGAGTTTCTAAATGCACGATAGCACTATAGTGTTACAATAGACAATGTGCCAGTCACAGTAGGCTTTGACTACGTTGTTAAAGATCTCCCTTCAGGAAGGGCAGTGTAAGGAATATTTTATAAGTGCAATGTGCCAGGAAGTGATAGTAAACTCTAGAAATCCACTGCAAATATGTCCGACATAGACAGAAATCATTATAGGTATACGGTCTGTTCTCTTCTGATCCACTGAACTTACGCATTTTCAGATCACACCTGCCGACAACGATGTCCCAACCAGGCCAACCCTGGAAAAATTGTTGAGAGCCAAAGTCAGAGCAGAGTTTTCAGACATAGATCTGGCGCCTGATGACATGAGACTTTCCACTCCTTCACTTCTGTCCACTCCGTGGCCCATATCCGCCACTCAGTCGGTACCGCCAACTGCAGTCCCTTCGGCTCCGTCTAACGAGCTTTTTTCGTTCCCTATCTGCAAACAAACCGCATCCTGGTGAACCAACAGGAGCCCACCAGTCCCCGTATTTTCTATTTTTTCGACTACCTATGCTGTGTATCGTGTCGGACCAGCACCGAGGCAGTTTATTTTGGCGATCAAGCTAACCTAGAAACCACAGGAACTCCATATGCATGCCAAAGCAGCTCTTTCCTCAATTGGACCACATATTGGTGTTCCCTTTATACCAGTGAATGTTCTTCAAGCTACAGTCGCACACTATCTGACGGCTGTATATCTGCCCTCTTCCATGTGAAGGAGTTTGCTGCCAAAGATGCTTACGAACTGTTCCCCAATTGTGGCAACTATGTGCTCTGCGCCCTGTTCGCTGAACCGCGCTCGAAGCCGAAACCGCCGGAGGAGGAGGACCCATTGGCTGGGTCAGTAACCTTGGAGGACTTTTTTAACCTGAGTTGTGAATTTGACTGTTCGGCACATCCAGACGACGACCATCAGTCGGTTGTGGAAGAGGACGAAGAAGAGAGCGAGGGTACGGGGGCAGAGGAAGAGAAGGAGGCGGAAGAGGAATCCATCTCTGGTGAGTCGCTTTCGATTCACAGCAGCGAAAATGGGCAAAATAACGACGGAAAGGCATAAGGACAGTAGATTGTCGAACTCCTGAAATTTCCTGGTATAGACAAGGCAATTCAAGTTCCGCAAAATCAACATGCGCCGCGTCGTTCCAAGTTTTGCGGTAGTAAATTAAGTACCATGAGTAGAAAAAACATGGGTTGCGGTTGAAGAGTAACAATGTATAGTAGTCGCTGGCTATTAAGCCCACCTCGGGCCCAGACCAAATTTGGCTTAATAAGCGGCGGGCGCGATAACCGGAGACTCCTTGTTCTTGATTAGCAAACGCAGGATAGGCACTATACATTACATACGTACTGTATTATGTGTAAAGCTTGGTTAAATACAAGAAAAGAATGCTGTTTGTCTGTATTTTACGTACTAACAAAAGCAAAAAAATGATTTGCGACACATTTAAAAAAACGGTCTAATGTCAGTTGTTTTGGAAGAAACTTCACTCGCAAGTGCTCTTTGATGTCCTTCTCCAGGCACCAGAAATCGTCGAATTTTGTAAAATCGAATGCCTGTAGACCGCGTTGCGCACGCAGAGAGATGAGAATCTCACTCTATCTTGTTGGCAAACTGGGCTTTGTAGCCGGCAACTGGGCTTATTAGCCGGCGGATTTTGCTATGTAAAATTCCGTCCCAATCTGATTTGGGCTTAATACGCGGCTGTGTCTATTAACCGTGGGCTTAATAACCGGCGACTACTGTACTACCATGAAAATAATTGATTTTCACTAAAAACTCGAATTCCAGATAATAAATATATTGCAAGTCACTGATCTTATGTTGAATATCAAGGTGTTAAAGGCACAGAAGTGCACGAAAACGGTAAATTATTTCACAATAAGTACCAACACTAAATATCAGTACCTTATTGACTGTTAATGTACATCTAAAACAGTATTTTGTTAAACAAAGTGAGAGAGTAAAAGAATTTTGTAAACTGACTAACTGGTGCAACAAGAAGATTTGGTCCGCAGAGTTTGAGAGCATAAGAAATTCCTAGGATATCGAGAAACTTGAATTTGACCCAATTCCGCCCCCTATTTTTGCCCCCCCCCAGTTTACTGATCTGAACTAAAATTTTTTTCTAGCAGACAGCATTTTGTGCCTCAAGTCGACTGAATGAACAAAATAAGCAACCTTGAATGTGGGTTTTATTCCCCACTCAAATTTTACCCTTACATTTCATCAGGCACAGGCTCCAACCAATACTCGCAGAATTACCTTTACGCCAAGCCGAATAATGACGATGATGAGGCATTGACTCCGTGTGACAGCTGCGAATACTACTACAATGAAACAGTTGAGACCATGTGGGAGCTCAAACCAGTTAAGGGGATCTTCTTTCAAACACGGTGGTCACCGCTGCTATCGCCGCAGCAAGTTATAGACTTGGAAAAGAATTACCCAGCTCAAATTCCTCCCTGGCGAGGTTCAACTCCGAGACTCATGAAGGATGTTATACTTTTCTGTCGCCAGCATCCCAAATCAGACTGTTTGCTTTTGTTGGATCCGCTGGTGAGTAAATGCTTTGTGCGCAAGTAGGGCGTTTCTGTAAATGTACCTTTGAATAGACTTTATATGTTTTATACAGATTTGAACTGGTTTGCACTTGTCAGTCGCTGCCCGCAGATGTTGATGATACTGCAGGGTAAGGAACCAGGTGCTGAAGGCGGAGGGGCAAATATCTATTCACAAGATTCAAGCATTACTTATTAGAATAATCAGTAGACGGTTTTGAGTCGGCGGAGCCTTGATCTGTAAGCCACAAAATGCCAGATAGCGAGTCGCTCGTGCACTTTCTTGCCACCCTACACTTTTCACACACACACACACATACACACACGTCAGCTTCGGCTTTCTGGTTCTGGGCGTATGTGTGAGGCGTTGGTCATTTCACTTCTCACTCTCCTTCCTGAAACTCGCATATTCAATTCTATTCGAAACTTCTCACTCTCTTAACCTTCATCATCATCATCATCATCATCATCATCATCATCATCATCATCATCATGTGTTTGTGTCGCACTCCCAGGAGGACGACAACGGCAACAAGTAGAATCATGACGGCGAGGGCGGTGGTGTTCGTCATGTCGGTAGTGATAGCGACAAGGACGTGGACAACGTCGACGATAGTTTATCCGGTTATTAGTCAATGAGTCCTTAAAACTCCATTGAAACGTCACAGGACTGCATAAAAGGTTGTGAAGAAGCAAACATTGTTGTAGGTCGAGTTAGTATGCAAAAATGCCTAAAACATATTTTGTCGTGCTCATCATCGGAAGAGGAAGAAGAATAGGGGGTACGTGCTGGGACCAAAATTTATTTGTGCTGAAGTTTCAAAAACATGCTCGTTCTCATCGTTAAAGCGTGGTGCTTACTCTTCTGCCGGCCTTGAATTAATGCGCTTCACCGCAAGCCGGGTGTTGTACCCATACAAATACAATTTGTGTCAGCACTTGCCCCCTCTTCTTCTTCTTCCTCTTCCAGGGATGATGAGCACGACATTTCACAGTAGTCGCTGGTTATTAAGCCCACGGTTAATAGGCCCAGCCGCTTAGTAAGGCCAATTTGGTCTGGACCCGAGGTGGGCTCAATATCCGGCGAATACGGTATCTGAAACCCGAATATTTACGCATATTAAAACATATTTTGAGCAGTCGAGAGTATTTGAGGCCCCGGTAACTGAAAAGAACACTGTAAAGTGTTCTGTGGGACAAGCGTTTATATGTCCGACGCTTCGAACTATAACGCGAGCCCATTCTCAAGGAATGAAAACATGTACAGCTTGTAGCGGTCTTCCGGTTAGCTTTGCGCTGACACTTTTATCGCAGGCCCACACGTGACTCTCCATGGCCCGCGCTCTGGGCCAATTCTTTGGAGCGTCCAGCGTGACTCATCAGGATTTGTCCGCAAACAATGCAGGCTTGGCCGTCGCGTGAGGTGTCAAGGTCGTTTTTATGTTTTGCCTTTCCCCTCGCGAGCTATGCAGCTTCTGCTGATTGGCTGGCGGGTGCATCCAGCATCCCGTAAGCTCTGCGCGGACGCACAGACCAGACCCACGTCAAATAGCTTATTCGCTGTGCGCAGCTTGTTTCTGCAGAGCCTTTTGTTAGCTCCTTTTCACAGTACACTGTCCTACCTATTAGTTCTTACTGACTTCTTGACTTGGGGAACCTTCTCTACTCGACGAACTCTCCTATTGACACTGGTGACCCCGACGTGATCCAAACTCGCAACCTTCTGATCTGGAGTCAGAGCGCTACCGTTGCTCTACCTATTTAACTCGGTTCTGACCTTGACCTTTGCCCTCGATCTGTTCGCGCAACGCCAGATATGCATCAAGAAGATCGATAAGCCTAGTAATTGAATACGCGCGTGAATGACATGCTTCCTGTACGTAGGAACAATAAATCACTGGTCCCAGAGAACGTTTTACAGCCTTCAAAATATACTTATAAAATATGAATGGCTTAAGAGGTAAGGCGTTTATGAATTAGTAGCGTACAACATTTTCACCGCATTTTTACTATGAAATGTTCATTTCAGCTAACTGTAGTGTAAATGAACGGTCTATTGAACTCAAAGGAGTTTGCAGTCATCGTTTTTATCTGTAAGATGAGGGTTTCGGTGTTTACATGGACCTTTAACAGTTGTAGGGGTCTAAGTAGTTGTTGTGCCTAGATCACTACATTCGTCAAGCCGTATCCCAGGTTGGAAGTTAGAAGGCAAGAGTCACCAGAACGAGGGGTTTATTGTATACAGAACTCGCCGTTGCAGTCTCAGGTGTCAGTGGCCATTGTCGTAGCCAGGGCTGGTCCTGACTGCGTCCAGGCAGGCCTGAGAGGGTCGACTGTGTGTTGTGCGGGGTGATGACAGCTGCTTTAGTAGGATTGTGAAGCCAGTTCAAGTGGTTTGCTATTGGTTTGTTGCAAGTTGCCCGAGGGTATGTCACCTGCAAAGGTCTTTACTGCATCGACCGAGGGGTGTCTTATTCATGTGGCCCTTAGGCAGGGGCCCCTATTTGGACGCACGTGTATGCGCGGGTGTGTGTGCACGTGAGTGTGTGGCTAAATAAGCTGAGGTCAACTGTCGGGCCCGCTGGCACGCCGAAGAACAGGGGTCGTTGACGCTGCTGTTATCGGTTAATCAGAAGCACGACACGACTTTTGAACAGTGAGCATTGGACAACGAAGGGGGGATAAACATTGCGCCAGTCTGCCACACAATTATCCAGGCGTCTCTCGAACACACTCACAGTGGGGGAACGCACGACAGACATTGGCCAAGAGTCTGACTGCCGAACGACCCTTTTAAGAATAAGAAAAAACATTGCGTTCTGCGGTACAGTTCCTTCTTTAGCCGGAAATAATGTCCTTTGAGGTTCCTTCTTGATTTCGCTTGACATCCAGATCAGCTGCCCTTAGTAACTGAAACGTCGCTATAAGCTCACCTCTGTCTTGTGTTTAGTCCGGGGAAAGAGATGTACGGCAATCAGACGATGCTCGTATGTCAACTGTTTAACTTTAGGCACCGCCTTCGAAGAAAGTGGCTGGAAGCTTTTAAGAATCCCATCTTTGTAAAGTCAAGGCCGCGAAGCCTCTCTTTACAGTTGACACCCCGATCGGCTGCCCTTAACAACTGAAACGTTGGTATCAGTTTATCCATGTCTTGTCTGTAGTGAAGAATATGCAGATTTAAGGCAGTCAGGCGCTGCTCGTAGTCAACATTACTCTTTTTGCAACTGCCACTGTTGTTGAAACTGCGCTCGTATTGACCATTACTGTCGCTTCAACTTGGGAGCACTGCATTGTAACATTAAGGTCGTCCTTACTAAGTATGCTAAAGTCTCTTTGCACGCTCACAGTTTCCAGTGGTTGGATTCTCAAGATATCATACGGGCGATTCGGTTGATGACAAGGCTCATATGCACTTTCCTACTTTCTCCCCCTTTGCAGGCCCTCTCACCATGGTCGCCGGTGCTTAACGCGCTCTGTCCCCTCTCAGTCGACCCCTCTTCGCCCCACCATCCTTCTTCCGATGTCGCCACCAAGACAACCTGCAGGCAACGCTGGATCAGTCTGCTCTGGCTCACTGCGGTGGATACTTTCAGGCTCACCTGGTTGGAGCCCCGGTTGGGGTCTCAGGGCAGCCGTTGGCTGCACGCAGTTGCTCGCCTAGCCCTACTCTCCAATTGGCTGGCCTGGTTCTCGCGTGTGGAGATTGCCGCGGTGTTGGGCCATTCGAGGCGACAATCGGATCGCCTGCTGTGCGAGGGGCTGGCTACTGCCTGTCTGTATCCGACCCGTTTGGGCTGTGGTCAGGCGCCGCTGTTCGATATCTGGCCCCTGTGGCTTGCCCGTCTCCTTTTGCGGTGCTCAGGTGGTCTTTTTGTCCGCGTCTGTGCCGGCCGCACAACACGATGCTACTTCCCACTCTCGGACACGGACGAGCTTGGACATTTTAGTCACCATGTCTTTATTCTTATCTTGTCTCTGCAGCGTGTTCTCCATTGTATATATGCGCGTCTGTCTATGAAATGGCTCTAGCGTCTGTCATAGCCTTACTTTTTGTTCTTTTCCCGGGCCTTTGTCCAGGCTGTGATATTTTGATAATTTTGTTGAGCATGTTATTACGGATGAGTAAAGACCTCTTACTGCTCCTGGTGAGATCGCAATCTTTTGTCTGTTCATGCAAGTTCACCTAAGTATAACCAGTCTTTCATGTTATTAAAGATGGGGTTTCGGTCCTCTTGCGCTATGATATAATTAAAAACTTGGAACACTTGTGTTTGACAGATAGGCAACTTCCTTCGCACCTGACCTGTCATTACGTATGGTCTGTGCGTGTGTGTAAACTGAACCTAGGCCATGGCATAGTGGATATACTTGGCAATTGAGGAGAAGAAGACAACTCGATCGCTGGGACGACACTTTTATTCGCCTGACATTTCGAATTCCGTTGCGGATTCCTCATCAGAGACATAGTCAGAGAGCAGTAGCAGGTACGGGTCTGCTACACACACTTAAAACTATCTCCGTAGGCTAAAAGCTTCGGACTCTTGAAACGGTAATCTGCGGCCTTTATAAAACCTCCCACTCAGTGGGATCTGAGTCAGGCATGATAGCGCCATGCAGAAGTGTATGGACCTCCTCACCGCCGGCTACGCTAACTTTGGTCTCACCATCAACACTGACAAAATGGTAGTCATCTAGCACTCGTCCCCTGGCATTGACTGCAATGTTCGTCGAATCCATGCCAAAGGCTCCGAACTCAAAGCCGTGGGCAACTGCGTTTGTCTCAGAAGCACGATGTCTTACAACAAAAGAATAGACGAGATGATTGCTCACCGGATCGTCAAAGGCAGCAATGTGTTATCACCATTCCTGAGCACACCTACTCACGGCCAGCTTCCTGTTTTGTCTATACAACATTCCGCCTACAAACTGCCTTCTGTTTTGAGTACATAACACTGGCGACGCAGCTTAACGAACATGGCTAAATTATTACCTACACCGTCCCCTTTCTGGCCGAAAGGTGCTCCAAAACCCTCAATTGATTCATGGTTACAATGAAAAAGGAAGTTTGAAGATGATATTCAATTAATTCCGATGTTGTAGCCTACAATTACATTAGACATTACCTCGAAGTTGAAACTCCTCCGGACCCATCTCGGAGAGCTGGGACAGCGTTACTTTGATGCCCTTAAGTTACGGGGGTCTGCTGATCTCCCAACAGTGTACACAAAGCTCGAAGCAATGTGGGGCGGAAAAGACAACATATTCCTTAGCCGCTATCGGTTTTGCCAGATGCGTCAGGAATCCAACCAATACATTAGTGTTTTTATTACCAACCTTACTATCGATGTTCAGGACTGTCGATATACAGAGATCGCGGGAACCAATTTCAAGCAGACGATGCTGGTGCAACAATTGCTTGTGCGCTTGCGGGATAAAAAGGCTCGAGAGAAGGTTTTATCAGTGAAGGAAGATTTATCATGACAGAAAGCTCGTGATATCCTTCGTAATCTAGAGGACATATAGCAAAACCTCCAGCAGCTGTATCAATCAATTACTGGAGTTACATCCCCCTGGAACCTGATCTAGCGATCTCCCTTGTCAACATGGCCGGGTTTCATCTAAAACAGGAACCCCCGGTGCCTTCAAAACAATAACCATCCTGCTACCGATGTGGTCAGCAGCATATCCATTGGCCATACTGTAAGCACCAAAAGACAGTTTATCGATTTTATAAGGCAATGAGCCACATTGAACAAGTTTTTTTTCCAAAAAACGGACGAACACGAGCATGCATGCCACCTACCCTTATCTAGCTGAGGATGACGAGACGATACTTCAAGTGCCTTCGGCAGAAAAACTGCCCCAATTACCTTGCACCATCACACTTCCGAGTGATCAACATCCTGTGCAGTTTGAAATTGACACTGGTTCAGCTGTTATGGTCATCAATGAGGCCTCTCTTCGGAAAATTCCCCATCTCCTTCCGGCTTGGTCTACTTTTCGTAGTTATACGGGACAGGGCGTAGCCATTCGAGGGGTCTTTACGGCGGAAGTTGAGTATCATGGTGAACTCCATTACTTGCCGGTTCATGTTGTCAGATGAAGCCGAAAACAAAATCTTCTTGGACTGAAGCTGATAAAATGTGTGTCTTCGGTGCTATCCTACGTACATCAACTTAAGGTTAACCCCGCTCTAGATTCCTTGATAATGAATCGTGAAGAACTATTTCGGGCGAATTCTGGAGGCGTTTGACGAAAATGATGCAGTCAGCATAAGTCTGCTCGCTGAGATGAACTGGCTGCCAAAGCCTATGTTCATCCTCTACCGACGCCTCGATATCAGTATTCTACAACAGTGCCTGCATACAATATAAAAATATAAAGTACGAATACTTCCTGGATAATGTGCTTCTCCTGTATTTGCTGAGCTTATTTGTATTTTTTGAGCACGAAGAAGATATTGCATGAACCTAGGGGCAAGTGAGGACGCCTAACAACAACAAGTTACCGTGCATCCACAGTGTAAATCACAAAAATCCGTGAGACCCGACCGCATGGTCCTGCAGGTATCGCGTCAAACCCTGTAAAGGGACGATTGGCTCAATTCCAGCAGGTGGACTCTTGCACGCAGAAATCGATCAATGTGAATGTGTCAGTCAAATTTCAAAGCATAAAATCATTGCTTGATTTCATTGCAGTTGGGAGTTATCGTTTGACAGTTCTGTTATGAAGGGTGTGACCCTACCTCTAGAATCGACATTATATTCACCCAAAAATGCCAACTTTGTGTTTAGGGGAAGTTTGCACACTTCAGTGGACCGTGGTGCGTCTTACACAGTCGATGCGTCTTTCCTAGTTTGTCAACATACTGCACCGAATTCCTTGTTCAACATCCACTGCCTACTAGTCACGGGACTTCACAGGCAGATAGTTCGCTATATTTAGGTTATTAGACAATGCCTTTGCTTACATAAACTATCCAACATAAAACATATTACTAAAAATAGTGAGTAACTTATACACACGTACACACTTTTATCTGTATGTGTGTACATGATTCCGACTCGCTGACTTGTATCGCACATACTACATATTTCCTGCATCTTTTAACTCAACTCTACATGAATAGAATCATAAATGGTTAACGCTCGTAACCCCTTAAATATATAGACATCTCCTGAATGTAAGCAAATATACGAGCCTTAGGTTCTCACCGCAAAGAAGACAAAGGAGCAATCATTGGGACAGCAGTAGTCTGAGCTTTCGGTCCCGTGCGGCAGGCCATCATCAGAAAAAGTGTGAGTACAGCAAGAATTGCCATGTTTTATCGTCCAGCCACGAGAAAATAGGGAGTCGAGTGTGCTAGACTCCAATTCCATCAGCAAGCACAGGAATATACCGACCTGTTATTTTGCCCTCCAGTCGTGCAACCAAAGAGCATGGCCCAGTTCGTGTTCTACGACGCATGACAAGATAACATGGTGAGAGGACGTGAGTGTGGACTCGACCAATCACGAATACCATCCTACCCTCCCCCTATTATCTCATAGCTGGACTACCAAACCCGCAGCTTCTTGATGTACTCTCATTTTCTCTGATGATGGCCTCTTGTACGAGTCCAGAAGCTCAGACGTATACAGGTGCTATCCCAGTGATCGCGCCTTTGCCTTCGTCACATAAATATCTCCTTCTTATAGCCCCAGTCTCATTGGAGCCTCCCCTTACGATTGGTTATCTAACCACATTCTTTTTTATCTAGTATAGGGAGTTTGGACAGGAAGTGCCCATCACTGCTGTACTTGGGCACGCTGAGAAAAGAGCTATTTCCTTTTCCAGCTCATTAATGCTTTTGATTTATGCGGACAGTTTAGCAGTCACGGGAACGTGCGTTATGTTTATGTAGTGTTGCTCTCATTGGGACTGACTTGGATTCTTTTTTGGAGGCAGTAAGGCAATAGCTAGACTCTGATGAATGTTCACCCGACCGCTTACAGAATCCAGCTGCCCCGTTCTGCCTTGAGCCCCGCCAAAGGTCCTGACAGCCGTAACAGCCAGTAGTATAGGCAGGCAGTATTGCTGGCAACGACGGGGAAGACCGATGGTCATTTCTGGCTTAGTAGCCAGAGCGGAACAGATGAGTTCCGTTAGCGGTCGGGTGAACGTTCATCAATGAGTGGCAATATCAGTTGACCTAAACCGGCAAGACAGCGAGCTCGTGGGTCACTGGTTAGAGCCTTTGACTCTGATCAAAGAGGTCAGGAGTTTGAGGCTCGGGTGGGACGCCACTAAGATCTGGGTATGACGGCGGCTAATAAGGCGGAAATGGCCATTCGAGTCTCCCTTTCTTTGCAGGTAATACTATCTGCCAATGTCTACTACTGTCATTGCCTAAACATGGTGGCGTCTCTGTACGTACAAGGCTTCGAAGACTTAAAGCGCTCTTGGGCCAGATCTAACATCTCCAACATCGATTAGGGCAAAAGTATCAGACTAAATCTGCTGCAATGGCGCCATCACTGCATGTTTGTTTAAGGTACTTGTGCGCCGGAAGCAGCTCGAATTTTAACGTAACCCTTTAATGCTTGCTTCATTCGTCGCCTTCACCTTACATATCGTTCATTCCCAAAAAGAGGGTTTCCAGTTCTAGAATTAGACAGTCGACCGATTGAAGTCCCCTCGATACCTGGGTAGACCAGCACGCGCGTGGTAGGGGGAAGATGGGGTTACATTCCTTGTCAGACGTGTCATCCCTCACAGTCCGACCGTATATTCCCACTTAATCCGCCGTATGCTCCACAACAGGTTAGTGCCTTGCGTGGTTGGGCCTGTGACCCACAGGAGTTGTGGGTTTGTGCGGCCATCTCATCTCAGGGAGAGAGAGTGAGATCGACCCTCGGCGCGTTTCTTTCCTCAAAGAAAAAAATCTGATGCACTTGGAGCGGTCACGGTGCGTTAAAAGCCGCGGTTGGGGCGGTTGCCAACTGACGGGATAAGTTGGACACCGCAATCGACCCAGTGTGTCTTGTTGTGTAAAGTAGTTGTCTGCGGGCTGAGAGTCAGGCTCAATGGCACCTTGGTTATGTGGCCTTTATGGCGCTCCCAGGTGGAAGCCTACATCACAACGCGGTGTTGTTGTGGCGCGTGTTGGCGTGTGTTTCGCGCACACTGCCTACGTCCTTCCCATCCCGGGTCTTCGTGATATTTGCGTTGACATCGGGTTCGGGTGTGGAAGTGGTGAGAGAGTGGGGTAGATTCTCCGCAAGTCTACTCGCACAATAACCACGTGGGAGTCACCACGTTGCTTCAAGTTACTGAAGATCGAAGCGAATATTATCGAGAGCAACTTTTGAACTGTCTGGGTCGTGCGGACACAGCGCGGCTCGATAAACGCGTTTGCTGAGACAGTTCGATCTCTGTTTTGGCCCAACGCACCCCATGGTGAGAAGCAGTCATGGTCAGTGGCTTCCATGGACACATTAAACTATTCCTGGTTAGAAACTATAATTATAGGGCAAGCAAATAGCGGGCAACTTTTCATTGTAGGGCGCTCACTACTTTAACCTCTGCAGCAGCGTGTTGCATAGCCACCGTCGAAATCCATATCACGTATCACAGGACTTTGTGGACACACTCCATTATAGTGAAGTCGCAGTAAACTAACGAGCACCTCCAGCGGTATTGATCCAAAAGGCTAATTTAGTTTGCCCAAACCAAAAGAATCGACTAGAGCTTAAATTACTTTACCTCAAATCAGCTTTTGTATCCCTATAGTCAGCTACTGGGGCATTATCGCAAAAGTCATTTGAGGCGAGGGTGCAGACAAGAAAATTAATTACAATAATCCTGCTACTCGTTATAATTGAGTAGGCATGTATGCTATCTGTGTGGGCTAACCCACAGCCGCCCTGTTTTTTGTTTGCAAGCATGTAATTGACGTATTTTGAATTGGTATTGCATCACTACATTTCCTAGCCACTTTTTTTACCATAAGGGAGCTCAAGAGCGTTCGTCTGAACTGAACTAAACTTAGAAATCATCCCAAAAGGCACTTGAGGCGGGGTTGCAGGTACATCTTTCGTTTATTTAAATTTTCATATAGATGTGTGTGCATGCAGAAACTGGAATCCCAGTTTCAGTTTTTTTGTTAGCTGTACATTATTTTAGTACACGAGGTGCGGATAAAGAAGCCTCTACCCGAGTTTAGTCACTTTTTCCCTCAGACGACTCGGCGTCCGTGTTGGTCCACTGGTTGAGCCAACAGGTCACCACAGGTATAATGAAGTGTGTCCGGATGCTGATGGCACACAGCGCCATCTTGGCAGCCTTCCGCGAGACTGGATCACCATAGGCCAACAGCATGGCCTCGCTGATGCGTTTCGGGCAGAAGGGGCTCACAAAGAGGTAACTATGTTCCCAGTGTCTGAAAGCGTAGTAGATGAGCAGAGGCCAGCGTTGACGGAACACCGTGATCTTCGTCTTTGGTGCCTTGTCAACCAGGCAGTTGAGGATGCTGTAGCAGGGACAGCCCTCAATCATGTAGGCCAGCAGACAAAAGAAGTGCATAAAACTCTCTGGCCGCATCTCCAGTGCCCGTAGGACCACAGAGGCCACGTCAAAGGGGATGTCCAGTTCGTAGTTGTGTCGCATGTCGTTGACCAGTGTGTTGGAACTGAATAGGTAGGCCAGAGTGTAACAGGCCTCCTCTCGTGTGCCCATCGATTCGACAAGTAGACTGAGCAGCAGGGGCTCGAGCCAGACCTTAACACTGATCCAGAGGTTATGCCGCAGGCGAGCGTCCTCGGAGGCGGTTGCGAGCACAAACAGAAGCTGCATCCGGGCGTTGCCAGCCGGCTTGAAAATATCATTCACAATTTCACGACCTATAATATGCAGGAAGGCATCTATCTCATCGGCTGTCTGCAAACACAACAGGCAGGTATCCTTGCGGGCACGCTCGAGCCAGTTTGTGAAGAGGGAGAGGACCACATAGTCTGCCTCGTAGAATTGGTTCGCCAACTCACTGAGAATGCTCTTTGCGGTGTTCTCCATGGTCACTCGAAATTGCTGGTCCTTATCTCCATCAGCGTCCAGAGTCTTTGAACCCGGTAGGGAGTCATCCGACTCCTCCTTCTTTTTAATATTCTTGATGTAATGAAGTTCGGGAGGCAGGGTGGAGAGATTTCGAAAGGCCAGCAGTCGCCTCAAGCAGGTATCCTTGAGGATTGTCACGGTGTAGAGTTCACGCATCTCATTTGTGTCATAGGAAATGAGGGGCACGTGGCAGTCATAGTCTTTTAACTTGGCGGACAGAAGAGTAGAGCCGGGGTACATGTACTTTAAATCCATCACATCCGGCTTTAACTGATTCCTCGGCGTGAATCGCTCCTTTTTCCGGTGCAAAAACTGACTTGTTTGCATCGTCACGGAAAGCTGGTCTTCATAACTCTGGGTACTCATGGAATGAAAACTCTCCGCGTTATCAGCCTGTTTGTAGAAATTGGGTGACTCAGAGATGGTGGTAGTGGAAACTTCAGTCTTGGACCTCGAACTTGGTGGTATCATGCGGAAACTCATTCTAGTCTCGATGGAGGGTGCATTCACCTCCAAGGTGTCCACCACACCGACATCCTCAAGCATGCATCCCAGCTGCCGTACTGTATCTCTGGCCCTACCATCAGAGATCCTTCGTTTAGTCTTTCCTATCAAGTGCTCTAACGTGCCGTCCTTTGTGGAATTACTGATCCGGTGAGAAGTGTGATGGCCGAAGGCTCGTTTACGATTAGTGCTGCGGGCCTTTTCGCACAGACTACACTCGAGCTCTCTCATTGGCTGTCTATAAAAGCCGGCGCAGGCTGGACACCTGCCATAAGAGTAGAAGTAAGCACTGCGAACAAGTGGTGGCACTGGCAATGACTTGTCGGGGACTGTCTTCAGAAATCCCAGCCTTTTACCGCACCTGCTGGTGGTCTTGCGTCCAAGAAGGCGCGATAGACGACGTGACTGTTTGGTTCTCGGCTCACCCCCTCCATGCTCCCCTGGTGGCGACCAGACAGGTATTTCTTCGTCGAGCCTGAGGTTTGCCAGAGGGTCTTTAAAGGTCGCCGGTAGGAATTCCAAGTCGGGATACTCTTGAGCTAGTTTTGGTGGAAAGCCGTGAGTTGTTGTGTGTGAGGGCAAATCCTCGATGGGGTTGACATTCATTTTAGCATGCCATACAACTCTAAGATCTGCTAGGGCTTCATTCTCTATCAGGGCCATAGCCGCTTTTGCTTTTTCCGCGGCTGACACATCGTCGTTTTGAACAGTTGCCACTTTTGGAGTAAGTGTAGGTAGTCTGGTCGCCATCTTTGCTTCCCGCCCACCAAGTAAGGCTTTTGTCGGCTGTTGGTGGATCCGCTTCGTCAACGCGGGCTAGCGCCACGCCTTGATAGGCGTGCGCGTTCGGTCGGCACCAAATGTTATGACCTTGAGAAATCGATTTTCAATCCCCTCTCCCGCTTCCCAGCACGTGGGCCCAATGAATAACCGGCCGTAGTAAGGCCAGTCTGCAGCCCATGAACTAGCATGTCCTGTGTTTCCGTCCGGCTCGCAAATAATTTTTTTAGTCCAAAAAATGTTTGCTCGAGGTTTTTGTTCTACTTTGCTCAAATTTTAAATTCGACGCTGATTCATACAGTATGGCATACCCTGGTACGATAATTACTCCGGACTTCGAATTTCGAGAAACTACGATTGTAGAAAGGTTCACTTTAAAAAAATCTTACGACTTCTGCGAGCATGATTTCGTTAGACGAGAATGCATTCACTCACCTAAAACCTAGCTGATCTGACAGAAGTACAGGCACCGCTTGCAAACCAGGTTTTTTTGTACTAAACTTCAGGGTTCGCTTAATGGTTTGGGGTAAGTATAACGCTTAGGGATTACCGACAACAATAATGATTGTTACGTTTTAGGTGAGGGTAAGCATAGGAACGAACAAAATGCGTGTCTCAGGAAATAACTGAGAAGAACTAGACATGATATCAGGGACGAGAACTTCAATCGCACGGCTTTTTCCCATTCACGTTCGAACACATCATCATAGGATCCAGCATCAGATAGGAATAATTCGTAAACACGTGGTTGCAGTATGTAGTCATTATGCTATGGCTAACCCATGACCAGTAACAGCTCCTTCTTTTCCCAGGATATGAAGTGCTTAGCTGCACACGAAGTGCACTTGTGAAAGCTTTTCTTGACTAGCTCAAGTCGGTAACCATCGCATGAATAGGCCCATTTTTGACAGACACACTAAATAACTACTATATTCGTTTCAGTAGGTGTATATGCGTCTACTCATTTAAATCTACCGTTCCCATTCATTGCCTATCTAGCCTTGCTATTGCACTTACCTCACTTATCTGGCTTACAAAGCAGCAACTGGTTCGCGTTATTAATTTATCGTTGGTTTTATTAAGGAAGTATTTACTGCACTGCTAGGGTAATCATTATCCTAGGTTAAGGCTAGGATTAGGGTAAGGGTTCGGGTTATGGTTAGGGTAAGTGTTATGGTAAGGGCTTAGGTTTAAGATTTGGGGTTGGGGTTGAGCGTAAGGGTTGAGGGTAAGGTTTTAGGGTTTAGGTTTAGGGTTTGGGTTTGCGATATGGGTTATTTTTAAGATTAGTTTTTTGGGTAGGAATTTTGTTTTTGTAAATATGTTTGCAGCAATAGTAGCGAATATTATAGTCCCAAAAAGCAGTTCAGAAGACGAAGATGCGATCACTGGAACAAGAGTTTTATTTGCCTGACGTTTCGGATTCCGTCGGGAATCCTTAGTCATAGGTAATCGTAAACAGGTCTGAGACATGCGCAGATAATGGGTGATACATGCACAGATTACACGGTATTTATAGTTCACAGCGGCCACCCGCATGCGTAAAAAAATTGTCAGTTCTTGTAGCCACCGCTTGAGGTCTTAATTGGTGCGGTGATTACTCATTAATTGCCACAAGGTTCTTGTCCGCGTCGGATGCGGGCTTGGTAATTGCGCGACAATTATGCCCGATGTGGTTGGAGTTGTTGTTGCACCCAGTCCTTCCCACGTGACTGATTCTCTTGCTCAGGAAATGTCTCAGTACAGCGTATGGGAACGCCAAATCGTTGCGCTTGTTGATGGACTGGGGGCCTGAAAACCATGAATCGAATAGCTCGCGGCTCACGCAGTTATCCCCTCTTGCGAGGATTTCGGCCTCGGCAAACTTGAAATAACGGTC
>JAYGXS010000003.1:3932017-3950756 GCA_036362985.1 Ligula intestinalis | reverse complement strand
ATCCGAACAAAATGCTAGTACCAATGTATATTTCCAGGTGGTACCTGGAAGAATATTCGTAACTGTTGCTACAGCAGTCAGATATTGCCTCATGACAGTCTGGACCCCATGACTAGGGTTGCCTGCTAGCCTCATTCGTCTGTGGCATTGGAAACTTGCGTTTCTCTAGCCACCATTCTGTGTGGCATTTTTAAAGATTCTCGGTGAAATTACGAGCCACATTTTAAAAGCAATTCAGTTAACTTCCTGTCACTTTGGTGTATTTGGTGTTGCAAACGGTGGACGTTGCTCATAAGAGTGGCGTGATTAATTTTTATAATTCTATTCGAACACTTTTCAAAAAAAATTCTACACACCAGACAAATGTCGATTGAATTGAGGCGCATTTTGGACAATTTCTACCGTGATCATTAGTTTCTCTGTGATATGCAGTGCAACTAGATAAACCTTCTAAAATAGGGTTTATGCTTTGATTGAATGTAGGATTCCTTGAGTTTTTTTTCCACGAGGCGGTTATAATGACGACTGCTGTTGACTCTGTGCTTGATGTGCGCGATAAGCCAGAAATGTAGTCCGTTGAAGAATTGATGGCTTTTTAGAGAGACTATGTCATTTTACCGCGGTTTTAACTATGTTCTGTTTCGCCTTATATACAGGGTGTCCCAAAAATGCATACACATTGAAGTGATTTGTAAACTTGGTGTTTATTATAATTTATCATTATAATTATTTATAAAAGAAATTAAACACATTTACAAGTATCATATTACTGTTTTTTTCGCCGCATGTTCCAAAACTGCTGTATATTTTGATCCAGACACTGCTTACAACGCGAAGAAATGAAATCGCACACAACATGAAAAAATTCCCTTGCTATTTGGGTGCATTCATGTTCAATGGCTTCTCTTAATTCAATTATTGATAATCTACTGAAAATGCAGTGGAAAAACAATAGAATAATACTTGTAAAGCTTTTTGCTTTTTTGACATAATAAAATTAAAATAACACCTAGTTTACAATTATTTAAATTTTCATACATTTTTGGGGCACTCTGTATATTCCAGGTCAGTTTTTATGGAAACGGTATCCTTCTAAACAGTCGCATGGAACCCACTGGATGTTCTAAACATTTTTTAGAACCGTTTATGCGGGAAAACCTGAACGTTGCACACTTTTCATTTTTCTACTTAAATCTATTTTCTTCTATCTAGGATACTCCGATGTCCGCATGGAAGTGGTGGCCGTTGGCGAAATACCCCAACAAGGCTTACGAAAATTTCGGAGGTGTATTCCTCCAGTCTGCCGTTTAACACCCAACCAACGATTGATTTTTCTGACTTTTACTTTTAAAATCAATTGATTTTTAAAATATATGATGCTCTGTTGTATTCATTGAACATTAACCAATTTACCAAATGTCTTTTACTTGAGTTCTTAACATATTGTTCAAGGCAAACATCCAATATTGGGAATAAACAAATTTATTCGCTAGAGGTATTAATATGAAAACCATTGCGAAACAAAATAACGTAAATTCAATAAAATTAATAATTGTAGGGCAGACTGCCAATAGTAGCAAATATTCGAGTCCCAGGAGGCAGTTCAGAAGACGAAGATGCGATCACTGGAATAAAAGTTTTATTTGCCTGACGTTTTGGATTCCGTCGGGATTCCTTCGTAAACAGGTCTGAGACATGCGCAGATAAGAGGTAATACATGCACAGATTGCACAGTGTTTATAGTTCACAATGGTCATCCATATGCATACTTTAAATGTCAGTTCTTTTGAAATAACGGTCGGCTCCCGTTGAATGAGCTGCAACCTGGGAGTTGGCGTCCTTCTTCCTCACCGCCGCTGCATGCTCAGCCATTCGCGTCCGGAGTAATCTCCCAGTTTCTCCGACGTAGTTGCTTTGTCAACAACTACACCAGATCCGGTAAACGAATCCAGCCGTTTCCTGCAGTGGCAGTGGGTCTTTCGGCCTCATGACCCGGTGCCTGATGGTTTTTTCCGGCCTGTGTGCAACACAAACTCCAAGTGGGGTGAGAAGCCGACTGACTGCTTCCGATACATTCTGCACGTACGGAAGAGCTCGCCAAACGTTTGGGCCACCTGGACTTGGCTTCTTCTCTCGTTTGCCTATGCACTGGTTGACAAAATTGTGCGGGTTACTATTCGCTCTCAGAACCCGTCGAACATATTGCAATTCAGCAATTTTGTCTTCCGTTTCGCTGCAATGCGTCTCGACGCACCGGAATAGCGCTCTTACGCAGCTGCATTTGTGACCGATTGGGTGGTTGCTGTTGTACTTCAGGACTTGCATAGTGTTGGTTGCAATCCTGAACACTTTAGTCTTCAGGCTACCATCGTCTTTGCGGCAAACGAGGACATCCAGGAAGGCCTGTTGGTTGTTTTCTTCATCCTCCATCGTAAATTGAATGTCCGGGAAGACGGTGTTTCGACGTTCCTTGAATGTCAGCACCTGATCCCGCTCAATTACGACGAAGGTGTCGTCCACATACCGAGCCCAGAGTTTCGGTTTGTGGTGTCGGAAAACCAGCAACTCCAGCCGTTGCGTGACCGCCTCTGCTATGAGTCCGGAAATGGGCGAACCCATAGGCGTGCCCTTCTCCTGCTCGTAGATAGTTCCGTTGAAGGCAAAGTACGTCTTCAGGCAGAACTTTAGGAGCTGGAGGATTTCAGCGTGCCCGAGGCGATTCTCCGTTTCGTCGTATTTGTCTCTTAGGAGTAATTGGATAGTCTCGACGGCCAGGTCCTGTGGAATAGAAGTAAAAAGGGACGTGACATCAAAGATAACCATGATATCATTTGGCTGGATGCTTACCTCTTTAAGTTTCTCCAAGAATTGTGTTGACGACCTGACTGTTGTGTCTGAATCAGCGGTCAAGAATTTGAGCCGTCAGAACAGCCACTTCGTCAGTTCGTAGGTTGGAGTTCCTTTGAGAGATACGATTGGCCGGGAGGGGGCGCCCTCTTTTTGCACCTTGGGGAGACCATAGAAGCGGGCCAGGGCCGTTTCTTGCGCTCTCGCCATGCGTCGGTCAATTTGTGATATTGCACCTGAGTTCTCCATTGCCAAAAGCGTTGTGTTGATCTCGCGTGTCAGCGTTTTCATGGGGCTGGATTTGCACAAGACGTAGGACTGACGATCGTCCAACAAAGTTTGAGCTTTGTGAATGTAGTCTGTCCTGTCCAATACGACAGTTGACCGCCCCTTGTCCGCCGGCACGATAACGAGGTCATTGTCGGCTCTGAGTTCTTTCAGTGTTTTATGTTTGACCTTGGAGAGAACGTCACGTGGTCGATTTACCATGCGGAGGGACGACACCTGATGACGTATGAGGTTTTTTGTATCGTCCGTTGCTTCTGTTTGGCTCAGAATTGATTCTACAGCAGCAACCATGTTGGCAGGTCTGGCATCAGTTGTGTTGAACGAGGCTCCATGCCTTAACACCTGCATCTGTTCTTCCGTCAGCTCCTTGGATGACAGATTGTGCACCAATTTGTCATCTTTGGATGAATTCGGGTGAGGTAGCTTGCGAAACTTAATTTCCAATGCTGCCTCTCGTTTCGCTTTGTGGTCGCGGGCTCGTTCGGCCACCCTCTGCTGGAGCAGTTTGGTACCATTCTCGCCCATAAACTCAAAGCTTTTCTCCCTCTCTTCGCTGATCCTCTGACAGTACTTGCGAAGCCTCGCGTGACAGTCTTGAAGGATCACTTGGATCATATCTCTGCCATGCTTAAATTCGTTGCGTCTCGCCTACTCTGTAGTAACCGGAAGTCTGTACGAAACACACTTCGGTAGCACATTATTGTCGAGACACCTGTGCAGGAATCGGATCTGGGCATAAGTAGACGACTCCCGAAGGGCAAATGTTTCCCACCGTCGAGCCGATTGGAGCGCATTGCACCCAAATAGATTGACAATAGTAGCGAATATTGGAGTCCCAGGAAGCAGTTCAGAAGACGAAGATGCGATCACTGGAACAAGATTTTTATTTGCCTGATGTTCTGGATTCCGTTGAGAATCCTTAGCCATAGGTAATCGTAAACAGGTCTGAGAAATGCGCCGATAAGGGGTGATACATGCACAGATTGCACGGTATTTATAGTTCACAGCATTCATCCGTATGCGTACTATAATTGTCACCGCTTGAGATCTTAATTGGTGCGGTGATTGCTCATAAATTGCCACAGCGTTCTTGTCCGCGTCGGATGCGGGTTTGGTAACTGCGCGACAATTATGCCCGCTTTCCTCGTTTACCACCTAAAAACTAATCTTTTCAGGAAAGCAACCAAACCTATGCAAGTCCTGAACTACAACAGCAACCACCCAATCGGTCACAAACGCAGCTGCGTAAGAGCGCTACTCCGGCGCGTTGAGACGCATTGCAGGAAAGTGGAAGACAAAATGGCTGAATTACTATATGCTCGACGGGTACTGAGAGCTAATGGTTACCCGCACAATTTTGTCAACCAGTATATAGGCAAACGAGAGAAGAAGCCAAGTCCGGCTGGCCCAAGCGTTTGGCGAGCTCTTCCGTACGTGAAGAATGTATCGGAAGCAGTCAGCCGTCTACTCACCACACTTGGAGTTGGAGTTGTACACAGGCCGGAAGAAACCATCAGGCGCCGGGTCATGAGGCCGAAAGACCCACTGCCACGGCGGGAAACGGCTGGATTCGTTTACCGGATCTGGTTTAGTTGTGTACAAAGCACCTACGTCGGAGAAACTGGGAGATTACTCCGGACGCGAATGGCTGAGCATGCAGCGGCGGTGAGGAAGAAAGACGCCAACTCCCAGGTTGCAGCTCACTCAACGGGACCCGACCGTTATTTCAAGTTTGCCGAGGCCAAAATCCTCGCAAGAGGGGATAACTGCATGAGCCGCGAGCTGCTCGAGTCATGGTTTTCAGGTCCCCATTCCATCAACAAGCGCAACAATTTGGCGTTCCCATACTGTGTACTGAGACATTTCCTAAGCAAGAGAACCAGTCACGTGGGAAGGACTGGGTGCAACAACAACTCCGACGACAGCGGGCATAATTGTCGCGCAATTACCAAACCCGCATCCGACGCGGACAAGAACGCTGTGGCAATTAATGAGCAATCACCGCACCAATTAAGACCTCAAGCGGTGACTACAATAACTGACAATTATAGTACGCATATGGATGACCACTGTGAACTGTAAACACCGTGCAATCTGTGCATGTATCATCTATTATCTGCGCATGTCTCAGACCTGTTTAAGATTACCTATGACTAAGGATTCCCGGCGGAATCCAAAACGTCAGGCAAATAAAACTTTTATTCCAGTGATCACATCTTCGTCTTCTGTAGGGCAGACCTAAGGCATCGTTATATTATTTTACTGAATATGGAGACACGAAGACTCTTTACAGGGACTGGGGGGTCTTTTGAAAGCGGCTTTTGCATAACAGTTTCGATATTTATGTCACGGCGTTACTAGGATGTTTACACAGATAACATTGAAGAAGATAAAGATCCCTTTTACAAAGCATGCTGCGAACGTGAATCAATCAGCTATCGTAGCAAGACCATGTGAACTCCATAAAGTCTCTGTTTGCGGTGTAATCCACATTCCCGTCTATGTGACGCAATGTTCTGGCGAAGAGAGGCTTACGAAGACTGGCAAAGAAAATTAGCTTTAATGTTCTATACCCGTTAGCATAGTCTACGCACATTGAACGCCTACACGAAAAAATTTATGATTTGGCAAAAAACGTTTGCTAGCCTTGACAACCATGCAACGTCTGATACGATTTGTGTTAGATTTATACTAGATATTTCGAAGCCTTGGTAGCCTTTCGGATTCATTTCGAGTCCGTATTCTCGCAAACTGCGTTCTGCTTATTTTTTATGGATTACTGTGTGCTTGATCGTTACATTTGAGCATTGTTAACAATTTTAACTGCTTGTTCATACTTTCGTTTTTCCTATATTTCCTTCAATTTCGATCCTGATTCCCAACCTATAAAACTCATCTTATCACCTGTCCCAGTTGTAGGTTGTCAATACGTAACCTGCCGACTTTCTCAGACGTCTTCATCAAAGAGAAGCGAGAACGTTAAAACCATTTCTAGCTCATTGGACATAATTATCTAGTCATATAAAACCCTATGCTAGGCAATACCAATGTTCAACACATTGCATCATTGACTCGATTTATCGGTGGTTTACCTAGGGAATTATGACGTTCATTTATCTTAATGTTTTTAGTTAACATAGTAACAGCCCTGGTACTAGCTGAAAGGCCTAAACACGTGTTTTGCCAACATTAATCTATAATAATACAGTCTGCCTGTTGGCGGCATGTATACATTGCTGAGTGGTTGACCGGGTTCAAACCAAATATACACTAACGATTTCGGTCTATGTCTATAGACTTTAAATATAGTAATGCATATCGCAAACAGAAATTAATTTCTAAGGAAATTAAAAAGCCGAACCATTGTTTATCTGTGTACACTACTAAACACCAGGCTGCTGCTAGCGGGGTTTGTAATCGCTCGCCAAAGTGAGCGGTTAGTGCAACCTGTTTTGCATATTTCGTTTGCAAACGCTCCGCATGTCAAAAACCTCTCAAATTTAGAGAAGCATACAGGTCGGAGGCAACCAGAAGACTTCACATAATGAAACTAAAAAACGCATTGTCACGACAAGAAATATCTGAAGTAGCTGTGGACAAAGCAATTACGTCAGAAATCCTGAAAGACTTCTCAAAACACGAATTTTCGAACACGCGTCAGTGGCGTGGAGAATGGACGCCTTTTGTCAAGCTGTAGCTCATTTGACAGGGCCCAGGCACACATTCAAATTTAATACGGCATGCTCGCGAGAGGTGAGCCTCGAGTTGTTTCAATCAGGTCTATAAACATGTGCAGTGACCTTTTCTTTGCGCTACAACCGCTTCTAAGGAACCTGATACTGACTTTCCGCATATTACGCGTTCAGGACTGCTATCTTGCATCAGGAGATTTATTCGACACACTTGAGAGGTTATCCCCTAAGTTACGTGTGCCTGGGGCCAGGCTGGACAGAGGGAATTACTTTTTCTTCAAAAACAAGGCCAACGCTTTGAATACTGTACCTCCAGACGTTTTTATTTCGGGATCCACAGAGGTTTTTAAGCGGAAACCGGATCCATATAGCAGTGCGCTCAACTGACAGGGGGCGCTGGCAAGTTAAAATAAGAAAACTACTTGCTATATACTAGTAGAATTTGTTTTATAGCATAAAGTTTTACGATAGGGACAGTTGCACTGAATCTGACCTAAATTCCTCAGGCCGATGGACAAGAAGCCAAAAAACGCCATATTATAATGCCACTAGCTACATTCTAGTCACATTTGTTTCAGCTAAGAGATAAGGATTCCCGAGCACTGAATCAATTTGTTTATTATCCTGAGATTTCAAACTCTTGCAGGAGTCCATCGTCAGAGATAAGAAACAGCAAAAAAGGAGTAGATTCATCAAGTAGATGGGAAGAGTCCTGATTGCAGAGAAGACGAATCGATCGCTAGAACAATACTTTTTTTCGCCCGACCTTTCGATATCCGTCGCGGATTAGTCAGCATATACTGCCACCGACGCCTAAAAGATAAAAAAGCTAGGATTAGATAGTACAGAAGAATGTGTTTCCAACTCTGTGGAAATGCAACCGCGGAGAATCTTTGAAAGACGGCCTCAGCTTTAAAACGCCACAGGCAGACCGAGAGAAGGGAGATTTTGGAGGGAAGATTTCAATAATTGAAACCCGAATACACTACAAGCTCACACGTGGACCACAATCTCTCGTTCTAACAGATAACAGAACAGCAGTTACACGTGCTACAGTACCAAGCCCTTGCATGGTCATGACTGCTGTCTTCAACCTGGTGACTTCTTCGAGTTAGCAACAGCTACGAAGTTAAGAGGGCATCCATTCAAACCAAGTATAATACGGGCCTGACTAGATACACGAAAGTGCTTCTTTTGTAATAGAGTCGTTGAAGCTTGGAATGTGCTGCCCGAGGAAATTTTCATGTCCTCATCTGTGGACACATTCAAGGGGCGCTTAGACATATATAGTCATCTTTTGCTCTGAAATTAGCACTGGCTACGCAAAAGGAGATTATCGAGTAATAACATGTTATAAAAACATACTACTTGCTTCTTGTCAGTAATATATTTGCTTAGAATAGCTACTACACGCGCCCTGTATAATAATCACAAACTACTACATGCTTCCCTTTATAAGAATTTAAAAAACCGCATCTACCGAAACTTGTGGCCCTCGACTACGCCACCCTGTGAAGTTTTTCCAACTGGCTTTCCATAACCCATTGCTGTGGTTCGTGATCGGGCCTTATGTTTCATCACCTGGTCAACAGACTCGATAGCCAGCAAGGGTGTACGATATGCGCATCTCCGAAACATGATGATGTTCTTCACAATCTTCTCCTCACGCGACCCTTAGAATGATGATAAAAACCGCGAGGGGCTCCTCCTGATATGCTTCAAGCAATATCAGCACAGGCCATCGGATATGAATAAATTCCCTCCACCCCCAGCGAGCGACAGTTTGTTCCTTAAAATCTCTCAAACGGCATTCAAACCTCTATAATTTCCGGACAATGCCTCAAGAGTTTTTTTATTGTCGGCCTTTTCTACCTAGTTCAGTTTACTGGAAACGACCCCTTTTGAAATGCCTTGCTGAACAAATGCATTGCATAACTGTTCTGTACTAATAGAGATTTCAAATGTATTTACCTACATTTCCCTTAATAAAACCTGACCTGACCAGGCAAATGTTAGTTCCAAATGCATATCAGGATGCATGGATCGCGGGGAATACCCGAAACAATACTAGAGAAACCTGCGCAGAAACCATATCAACCCCACCCAAGCTACGCTACGAAGATCTGCAGAAAGTCATCTAGACACAGTTCGAGACGGAACTCAGGAGCTCAAGCGGAACCTGTGCCAGAAGTCTGCTGTCCTCGACCATCTTGTAAATTCTGAGAGACAAGCCTTCGAAAACTACACACAGACAATCAGAAATAAGATAACCGAGGTCAAGTGGACCAAGCTACCACGAAGTCTCCAACCAGTGAATGCATAGACAGTGCTTCCGAACAATCCGAAGCAATACGTGCATAACCTTTCGTCAATATATCTTTACAAGGCGCTCCAAACAGTATTATCTATTGGTCCTAAGTTTTGCGTGCCACAACGGAAGCAAAAACAGCTAGATCTGGAAATAAATTTTGAGAGTCTCTTCAATCAGACCTCGGACCTAGAACCCTCAGAGCCCAGGGATCTTAATAGCCTGAAATCGGCTCTTATCAATTGCTGACATCAATACTTAAGAAAGGCTCTAAAATCCATAGGCCCCCTGACCAAGGCTCATCTCGATAGTCTCAAGGAGCAGCGCTGAAATGAAAACATATAAATTGTAAGACCGGAAAAGGGTTCGGGGATTGTGTCGATGGACAAGAAAGATTATGTGACCAAACTTGAAGAAATATTATTGAATCGCACAAACTTTTTCACAATTCGATAAAGACAAGGTTAGGACTGAAGCTGTTGAAGACAAATTGACAAAGTTACTAAAAGAGCTGCACAAAGAAGGACGTTTATCAGACAAGGAGCTGGAGGATCTAAAGCCGGTTGGTACTACAATACCAAGAATGTATGGCCTCCCGAAAATCCATAAACAAGGTGTGCCTCTCCGTCCGATCTTGGACATGAGAAACTCACCGTACCACGCCGTGGCAAAATGGCTTGCCGAAAAGTAAAAACCACTTCAGAGCCACTTGTACCCAAGAAGCCTGAAAGACACGTTTGAATTCGTGGAGGCTATCAAGGATACTAATATTGGCGAAACGATGATGCTGTCATTAGATGTATCCTGACTTTCCCGGTAGTTGAAACCATAGAATACCTTTGCAACTTCATACGGGAAATACACTACCAGATAGGGATGACAGTGGAGATGCTGAAACAACTACTAACATGCTGTACACAAAACGTACAATTTATCTGTAATGGCCGGCTATACAGGCAAATTGACGGAGTGGCAATGGGCTCACCACTTCGACCATTCCTGACAACTGTCTACATGGGCAAGATCGAGGAAACGAAGCTCAAAGACACTATCAATGACCTTAAGTTCTATGGTAGATATGTGGATGACATATATCGCCTGACAAAGTAGACCGCTGATATCGATGGTCTAGTCCAAAACTTTAATACGGTTCACACAGCACTCACATTTACAGTGGAAACAGAGGCGAACGAGGAACTAGCATTCCTAGACGTCCTCTTACACAGACAAGAAGATGGCTCGATACAACGCCGACTATTTACAAAGAAAACCTCAACTGGACAAAATGTTAATATTCACAGCTTCGTCCCCCGTAACGTCAAACGGAACTAAGTCCAGGGAATGGCAACCAGAATACGCCGTATCTGCTCTTCTGAAATAGTGGAAGTAGGATTGCAGCAACTAAAGGACACACTTCATGAAAACGGTTATCCAGAAAGGTTCATCCTTCAGAACATCAAGGAACGTGCCCCAAAGGTCGCAATTGCAACGGTGGAAAAGAAAGATCTGTTTGTAAGACTGCCGTTTATTGGAGACGCAACGAGTGAACTAGTTAGAAGGCGCCTGAGGACAGTGGTTATGAATGCCTTCCCGGCTGCAAACTTGCGGATTCTCTTCACTAACTCTCCCCTTCTACGAATGGGAGGTAAGGACAGACTACCGTTTCAGGCCACATCTATGTGCATCTATTCGTTCACCTGTTCCTGTGGAGCGGGCTATATTGGCCGAACAACGCGACGTCTGGAGAAGAGAATGTGCGAGCACATACCAGTTTGGCTCAGCAGAGGGGAGAATAGACCGACATCAAGCTCAATCCTCGCCCACCTAATTGATACAAACCACCAAGTGGACGCGAGTGAAGCCTTTCGGGTCATATACCACACGCCAACGCATTTCTCCAAAAGCCTGCGCAAACGGGTGTTAGCCACAGCAGAAGCAGTGGCAATCTGGCTAGCAAAACCCATTCTATGCTGTCAAAAGGCGCTGGTTCAAGCCATCGGCCTCCCTTGGCCAACTGCACGCGGAACTCCAACACCTACTGAAGCCAAAGAAGACGAAGTTAAGGAGAGTAGTCAAGCGCAAGCTGCGCGGCTGACATACAGAACTCAATCCGCGGACCGCGAGAACATCCCCCCTGTCTCATCTGGGCATGGCAACCAGCGTCCTACCCGCGCAGACGCCCGCGTTCAGGAGACGATGGAAAACTCAGCTGCTTAATTACCCTCACCCTTTTCCTCTCCCTCCCCCTTTCCTAAATTTGACGATTATATAATCGCTGTAATTAATTGACCTATTTTTTTCCCCATGTCATGTACTGGCCTGACGATGAATGAGCGAAAACGATCGTTTGCCAACACGACTTTTCAAAGTGACATGAATTGGTTCAAAACTGTGGCTCACGTTTAAGCTCGGAATCCGCGAATGTTTAAATCAGAATGATGGATGTAAAATGGAAAGTTTCAAGTGACACAGAAGAATGAGGTAAGCAGGCTGTCCATGCCATGGTGTCCACACTGGTAAAATACTTATTGTGTAGTGTGTGTTTAAGGTTAATTAAATTTAACCATAATGGCTGCGATTTTCCAGGCTAGTTTCCGTAGGAGATAAGAGAAGACTTGGAAAGGTTAGGTTAGTAGAAAGAATCTCTTTTTTTTAAACTTATTTGAAGCATGGTTATGACGAAGTCTTGACTGCCGGGTAAGGTCTGGAGTGATGTTTGGGGGCAGGCGTTCGAGCGGCCACCGTTGGCTGCGGTCTTGGAGATCACGACCACGACATCACTAACCATGAAGTTAAATTGCTGAGCTTAAGAGTAATTAAATGCAATCATGCTTTCTTTTTGAAACTTTTTTGAAGGTATGCGTCCAGGGATCAAAAACAGCTAGCGAAGTACGGATTGACTGTTTGGAAACAAACTATACAGTCATTTGATCTGCATTAATGTGGACTGCTCTAGGGATCAACGAAATCACCCAAATATTGATTGGCTGTTTGGAAACAAACCATAAAGTTATTTGCTCCTTCCGCAAGTAAACTGGTCTGTAGAAACCAACAGTAAACTTCTGCCGGGGGGGGGCGCACATCTGAATTACTGAGATCAAAAGCCGCACAATTGGATCATTAATACATCCAAATGTTTGTAATTTCCAGACGTTAAAAGCTGGTACTTAAAAATGCCACAGAGACGTCTCATTTGAGAAACCTACATACCCGGTGCGTCTAACATACTTTTTAAGGTGCGTACAGCCGGCAAGGAGAATAGTTAATACGAAGTCTTGACTGTCGGAGCGCATATCTGGCGGTAGCCATGGCCCTCATGTATGATGCCACGCGCGTCAGTTTGCGTCTGGCTCGAGGCATGCCGAAAACTGATTTCACACGAGGTCCTGTGCTCTGAGTGACGTCGTCTGTGGCATCACAATTAAGGAGTAAATCGTGCAGCAGTGACCACAACAAGTCTTCGACGCCATGTTTGCGGACGAAAGATCAAGTCATTTAACATTCTTCAATTGCCAACCAGAAAAAAGGGCACTGTTTTTGCCCCAGCGGGGGCACGTATTTCAGGAGTAAGCGGTCCTGCTGTTCAAATGAAATACATGAGCGCTAATTCGTACACAACTCACGTAGAAATGTTTGTACGTTCGTTCCTAATTCGTTGCAAATGCGTTGCTATTAGGGTATAGATGTCGATATTTAATTGCCATAGCAAGTTGAGCATCATCTGCTCCCTACCTAGTTCAGCTGAAATACGTAGGAAACAGAGGATGTTAGGCATGCTATAAATACAAACTACTAATAAATAAATAAGAACAATTGCTTGCAATAGCACATAGATGTACTCCGATCTGTTCCAGGATTCACCAACCCAGGCTGCTTCGTCAGGCGAGGGGACTGGACAATGTTGTCAAGGATACTTTCGCCCTTGAGAAAATAAACTGGAAGTGTCCTGTCCCCTCGCCTGACGAAGCAGCCAGGGTTGGTGAATCCTGGAACAGATCGGAGTACACCTATGTACTAATCTATATCCCGACCGACAACCGGAGAGACTTCAACCCGATGGCTCAGTTGATAGGACGTTCTTCTCTAGCTCACTGGTCGCGGGTTCGAAACTCGAGTGTAACGGCAGTTTCTGTGGCCATACTGGAGTCGGGTAACTGCAGCTGGAGAAAGCTAATGAGCTCGAAATACGCAAATCCTGCAGTCCTAACGTTTGCCGGTAATACATTCCTTGGTAGCATGCGTGTTTGATTAAATTCCTTCGCAATCATAAACTTAAGTATCAATTTTTACATGTTACCTGAAAACACTTAGAAATGCGAAAGGATTTTTTTGCTTTTTTCAAGTTACTCTTACGGAATAGCTATAGGACTTTTTGTAAAGCACCGGCCAACATGCGTACGAAGTGTTGTGGTCTTGTTTGTCCTCTAAATAAAGCTTATCCGCACGTGGGAAGGTCTCCTTATTTATATTTCCTTATATAATTGTAGGTCTATGACACAGAAGAAAATTTGGCAAAAATGATTTGTAGGGCCCAATAGATATCTATTCCCCCCGCCCAACTACTTAAAGTATTTTGTGGTAGAACATTTAATTCTTAGTTAGTGAGCGTAAATTAATATGTAATTGTGGCGGAATTGATCGAAAAATATTAAATTAAAAAAGATTATGTTTGTTTGAGTATGCTAATTACAATAAAATTCAATCAACATAAACCTCAATTGCGTAAATTACGAAAGCTAATCGAGGAAATTTGACCTTATGTAAGCGGATTTTAACGAAAATGAACAATTGTCCTCTTTTTGGTGGAAGTTAACGAAAAAATTTAAAGTCAGGCTACCGAACATTTGAAAGTAGTTTTTTTATAATAAGTCAACGGGATTTTCAGCCTCCATAATCATTCTTGGCAAAAACTCGTACATTGAAAACTTCCCGTCAGAAATTTCAGTAAAATAAGGAGGACAGGACAATTCGATCTGAATTCCATCACTCATTAAGTTGGTCTGATATTATTAGTTGGTTATTATCTACACAGAATAGGTAATTAGCCAGGTGGATGATCTGTACCAGGAGGTCGAATATTGGCAGAAATCAACCATTACAGGGCCCGTCAGTTCATGACAGAATTGAAAGGAGTGTTGCTAGAGACCTACGGCTTTCGGCCCCATATTTATGTCATATCTTATTCAAAAGAAGATGTGTAGTGCTACTTTACAGAAACATCTTTTATTGTTAATTTGAATTCTACTAGTGTTCGACTTTTTCGAATATAAATTGGAAGTGCCTTCCATATTGTAGCGTGTCGATCAGAGCAGAATTAAGACCGTCGAGCCTCCCTACAATTGGGAATTTTTATCGTATTTCCGGTATTACTAGGGTCTCTGGGACTGTTTTGATATATTAGCATATGCGTATTGAGGATTCCTCAGTCATGCGTGACTTCGTATGGGAGAGTTATACCATTTGGAGTTTGTGAATCCAGAGTGGTCGGAGACCACAGATATTATATTGTTCAGTGTAAGAACCGTGCATGTCATCAGAACTAGACAAAGGTCTAGCAAGGCGCCACTGAATGCCTTCTAGTTTCTCTCGGCCATCTGACGACATAATGCTAAAAAAACAGAACAGTAATCCAGGAGAGGCAGAACGTACATTTTATAAAGTTGCGCCTTAAGTGTGATCGATATAACATGTTTACTTATGAATCCACATAATCGAATGGCTTTTATGGATATCTGTCTTCTATGGATGTCGCCTCATTTATTTCTTGGTCATTGAAAATTATGCGAGGAAATTTTAGAAAACCAAAAGTTAAGAGTTTACATTTTGTTAGTGTGAATGGCATATGCCATTGGAAACTTCAGTGACTTAATTTTTCAAGATCTGAATTTATCGTTCCATGCGGATTGGTTATTGAATGTTTGTTCTACGCATATGCGAGTGTTAAGTCACCTGCATATAAAAATGCTTTGGCAGAAGTTGTTGAAGAGGGTAATTCATGAATGTAAATGAGAAATATGAGAGGGCCTAGGATTGTGCCTTGAAAAACTGATACTAAATTTCGAATTTTTATTGCTTGGAATCGGTTTTCCTCGAAAGCAGGAGCCTAGAGTCCTCGCTCTAGAGGTGGAGGCGTGGATTGCTTGCAGTACGCAGGACGCTGATTGGTGTTTCATCACTCTAGGGGCTATCGCGTACGCGTGCATGCTGACAGAACTGACTCACCAATAAGGATGCGCGCGTTTACACGCGCTGAGGCGGTTGCGTGCATTCAGGCAACACATACCTACCCCCCCCCCCCCCCCCCCCCCCCGACCGAGTAGGCACTCCCCGCGCAAGCAGCTCCTGCTGTGAGTGCGCTTGATGAACGCGGTGCGGGGCCGAGGCCTTTCCGTACATGCTGTTGATCCAAACGTGGCGCAGATTTAAACCATGGGAAGCTTTCGTCGGCGAAAAAATCGAAGCCAAAAAATCTGGCGCCGTGGGACGCGGGGTTGAGCAGGTGCGCGCCGGCATTTATTCGCGCTGGCATTAAGTGCGGGCCTATGCCTACGGACACGGAGACACGAATCCACAGAAATCTAAACGAATCTAGATTTTTGCTATCAGGGTCGAAGATAGGATTTGAGGAAATGAATAAGGGGAGGCCTGATCCCGTGACTTATTAGCCTCACGATCAGTATTTTATGGGGACATTTTTAAAAGACTTTTTTAGATCGAAGAACAGTTTAACTATCGTGTTCCCGTTATCTCTATTTCTGGAGAGGAATTCCAAGAAGGTGATATGTAAAGACTGACATGACTTTTTGGGTAAAAGGGCATATTGAGGGGGAGGCATGAGCTTTATATTTGGTTGGCTATAAATCATTTTTAAAGATTTCTGCTATAACCATTGTTCGGTGGACACCACTATATTTTTTAGTATTAGACTGGTTTTCGTTTTTGAAAATCGGTGTGATGCATGATATTTTCCATATTTCTGAATAAATAACATTGAACAACAGTAATGAGAAAGGGCTGGACAGAAGTATTCGAGCATATGTCATATGCCTCAGCATGCAGGGTGGGATTATATTCGTCCCATAAGATGTGGAAGTCGACAGCTGGCGGATAGATTATTCTACGGTTTCTGCGTTTAAGCAAACCTCTATTAAGGTGAATACTGTCAGTACTCTTAGTTGGGGGATCAATTGTTCCTCAACTGAATAGTTGATTGAGAAATACTCGTTGAATGGATCTGCTATTTGGTTGTCACTTGTTATTACATGTCCTTGGTCATCAATCATAATTTACGGCCCTGTTTTCAATGATTATTTATTTGTTTTGAAAGATTTGGACTTTTCCTTCAGGCAACTCTATCGCCCGATGTTCTGCTGCTATGGTCTTATCGGTTTTCATTTTCTGAGCTAGTTCTTCAATGTCTCTGATTCATCTGAGTGTGGATAGATTGTCGCAGGTTGTGATGTCGACAAACAAAAGGTTCCCCCAAATCACAAGTCAAGGAAGACGGTGTAGGAGGACAGAAGTTTTACTGTCGGAAAACAGAGGGTACACAGGCGGAATTATGCACACCGAGTCAATACGCCAAATTGTGTGTTCGGTGCTGTGGAGCCGAGACGGCTGGGCGGTGCATTCAGCCAGGTGGAAATGCGCGCATCTTTTGGCTGGAGCTAACGTGCGCACTGGGCCGAGACAAGCGGGGAAGCATAGGACAGTAGGACATCGCGGGACCTCTTGTAGCTGTTGGTAGACACAGTGCGTAGGCGTTGAGCCGGCGCGCGTAGGCGCTGAAATTGCGCGGCTTTTGGCGACGAAACCAGCGTAAGTCAGCGAGGCAGGCTCCCAAGACATAACTGATATATGCGTCACGGAGAATTTTTAAGTTTTTGTAGCCGTTTGGAAAGGATGTATGGAATTAGATGTTTCTTTTAGTGGACCTCTCGTCAGTTGGGTATCTAGAATCAGATACCGGGAAGCGCATACTATTTTAACAGTTTTAATAGGAGATGTTGTCAGGAGGAAGACCAGACCGTGAGGGCTGATTACGAAAGCGGGGTCGTCCGTGCGGGCTTCGAGGGAGTCAGCTTCAGGACGGTGATTGGCCCGTCCTGAAGCTGTCTAGGGTGCGTGTGTACGTTCCAAACGTGCGAGGCAAAGGTTGCGCGTCGTATGCGGACATGGGACACTGCGCTGGTTTGAGCGCATCTGTGCGACCAAGATTGTCATTGTTAGACCATGGCTGGGGCGTTTCCCGTTTTGGGGAATTGGGCTGTGGAACCGCTACATGTCGATTTGGATGCTACATAAAAATACATCTTCTGTGTGGTTGACTTCATTTGCCAGACGAAGGCTGAGCATCGAATGTGTCGTAAGGTGTTAGGAGGAGCCCTAAACGCCTCGCTTGCTCGTACGTCGATGTGATGACTTGTTCCATATCGCATATCAGCCCATAGGCCGTGCGCTCGACGAAATCACGGAAACTACCAACGGGGTTATTGATCAGCAAAAACAACCTGACAAGTCGGAAAACGAGTCGAGATGCATTCCTCTCGCATTCTTCCGATTGCTTTCCAGCCTTGTATCTATGTGTCTGCTACTTTTTTGGCCCTGAGTATTTTTTACTAAGTAGGTTAATATTCATCTACTTTTTGCCTTTGCTGCTCTGTTTTTCCTAGGGGGTTCGGAATAGCCGTTATTTGACGGCGAATGTTGTGGCTTTTGAAAAAAAATTACAAGACGAGGGAGGTCATTGCATTTATTCGTAGGCGGGTGTCCCGTGCTGCATGAATCAAGCAACTTGCGGCTCACACGATTGTCACGTTATCAAAGAGATGTAAAGGCTACGAAGGTTTAACTCTAACGGCTACGATCTTCCTGGACTGGTTTTTTCAGAGGAAAAGTGAGAATTAACAGGAAAGCCAGCATGGTAGGAAGAGTATATTCTGTAGAGGAAAATGGGAGAACAGGCAGTAGGAACTTGACTATCGCACGACTGCACAACTGCAAGTCAACGGACGGTGTCTGAAGTGAGGTCTGCTCGGCAATCACTACATGAGGTCCTGTGTGAAATGGCCTCTGATTGACGGTTCCGGAAGCCAGAATCAGCAAGCGTTCCCAAAATGCACTTTGACTTGAGGGCAAAAGTCGCTTGTGTAGGCCCACGTGGAAGAAGTGAACCGTAGTCTTCTGTCTTACGGGACTGGTGGGAAATGAGGGTTTATGGGTAGGGAAAAAGGATGGGTAGTGAAGAATGCGTGGAGAAATAAGATGCAAAAAGTCGGTAAAAATAATTAAATGTGTAAATTGCGGGCGCTATATAGCGCCGGAATAGAGTGCGCAAAACAAAAATTACATTTTTAGCGGGATGCCAGCAAATTCACGGTACTGAACTGTAAATAAGCGGAATATTAGTAAAACAAAAGTTCATAAAAATTACGACAATGTCAAAATAAGAATTTTTAAAGAAATATTTCACAGAAAAAAAAACATAACAGAGTTTGGCGCAAATTAAGCCCTATTCAAAAAAAGAGGGCAGTGAGTGCAACCCGCAAACATATCACAAGACGAAGATGCGATCACTGGAGCAAGAGTTTTATTTGCCTGACGT
>JAYGXS010000003.1:3919313-3931917 GCA_036362985.1 Ligula intestinalis | reverse complement strand
GGCGGTGCCCATCACGATAATAAACTGGTGGGTTCCCTATGTTCTATTATGCCGCACCGGTTCGGGAACCCGAGTGTAGTGCCGGGAACCCTTCTATGATGTTTCGTAAACACCAATTGTTCTGCCCCATGCTCAGATTCGGCTGAGTTTGCTTCCAAGCCCCCCCCCCCCCTACTAACAGAGGCAGTGGGTATCAGGGTACATAGTCAAACTATGGATAACGATGTGACCGTCTGTATGTGGCCTTGAATTTCTCTTTCCGCATGACATTGCTATTTTCATTTTTTTCGAATCTACCAAATTCGCTCCTAAACAGTTACACTCGTGTCATAGCCACGGACTACCGATATGGTTTGTTGAACTAATTATTCCTAGAACTTCGTGTTATCAAAATTTTGGTGGATTTATGAGGCCCAATGGGCCTGAAATATACAACTTATTATTTTTAAGGGCGAAGAAAACAGCGGCCGCTGAGGTGGAAATATCTAGAGAATTGCAGTGGTGTAAGCATAAGCTGCGAGAATTCAGCACGCCGTATAAATTGCAACTGTTTTTTCGAGCGGCTTACGTTAAAACTAAAATAATATTTTTTAGTGAATTTAAACAAACAGAGGTTAGGCTAAGGGCCTACATAACTCCCACACCAGAGCGTTGGTGGGTTACAAACGCTCGACAAAAAGAGGATGTACGAAAAAGGTTCAACACCAAAGTCTCGCAAGTTGGTAGGAAAAAGAACATGTCTACCGGAACGAGTGGAAGGGAGGGGATGGATGGGAGGGGCTGTGATAGGGAAATGGGTAGGGTCAGGTGTCGAGGGTGGCCATGGACTGGAGAGGGCAGGTGGAGTGCATCGTAAAGATGCCGTGAAAGTGGACAGGCTAGGTGGTGGCGAAGGGAATTCAACATAGGCCGGCTTCAGTCTATCGATGGAGACCGTATCAGTAGCATCAGCCCTTTGAATGACGAAATATTTGTTCTTCCGTTCCAGCACTTTGAATGGACCATCATAGGATGAGCAAAGGGGCCTGCTGACGGCGTCGTGCTGGACAACAACGAATGGGGTTGTGTTCAGACCCTCGTGCACGAAAACGCGTCGAGGTGTCGAGCGCGTGGGGGGTCGGGCGCAGTGCGGCCATGCGTTGCTGCAGCTGTTGCACGAAGGTGTTCGCGGCGTCAGGGGCGATGGAGGAAGACTGCACAAGCACACCAGGTAAACAGAGGGGCGTGCCGTAAAGAAGATCGGCGGAAGTGCATTGAATGTCGTCCTAAACAGCTGCGCGCATGCCGAGGAGTACGAGCGGTATGTTTTCGCTCCAGTTGTGTGGGGCGGGATGAGACATCAGTGCTGCGAAGGCGTTCCACGAGGCCGTTTGATGCTGGGTAATAGGCAGTGGTGGTGATATGCGAGTACCCGAGCAGTTTGGTGAACTGACGGAAGAGTGCAGATGCAAACTGGCTTCCACGGTCAGTGGTGAGTGAAGCTAAAACACCGAAGTTGGCTATCCAGTGCGTAAGGAAAACCATGGCAATATTATCTGCCGAGGTATCCGAGATGGGAACGGCGATGGGCCATCGTGTGAAACGATCAACAGCAGTCAAAATGTGCGTGAAACCGCGCGATGGGGGTAACGGTCCGACTCAATCCAAGTGGACGTGGTGAAAACGGGCGTCGGGAACCGCGAACGTGCTGGGGGTGAAACAGTGTGGCGCTGGACCTTATCCTTTTGGCAGGCTAAGCACTGTCTGGTCCAAGTTGCTATGTCGGCGTTCATCTTTGTCACAGAGCATCAATGATTCAGAAGTGGCGCTATGCGGATACCAAATATTTATACGAGACCGAGTTGAACGCCTGGGTGGAGGAGTTGCTATGTATGTAAAGAACGAATTAAGTGTGTGCGAGAAGCCTGAAAGGATTACTCATGGTATAGAGGCTATTTGGCTGACAAATAAGGCATGGGGGTCGCAGCCCCTGGAAGCCGTGACGGTGTACCGACCACCGCGGACAAACAGTGATGCAGATGCGCGTTTACTGGTGTGCATAAAGGAGATAGGAAGTCGACCTGATTTTGTACTCATGGGTGACTTCAATGCGCCCAGCATATGTTGGAACAATTTGCGGGCCAATTGTTCTAAAAACGCCTTTGATCAACATCTGCTTAAAACAACACTTGAGGCCCTTCGCACACAACACGTCATAGTTTCAACTAGAGCACGTGGAGAACAACAAGCTAGTTGTTTAGATCTAGTCTTCACGAAGCATCCCGACACTATAGACGAGGTTCGCTGCCTACCTCCACTAGGTCCAAGTGATCATGCCGTACTTTTGTGGGATTATGGTCTTTACTCGGTACAGTAGACGAGCAAAGGCCGAATATATGGTGAGGTGACTTCTCACAAATGAGAGTAGAGGCATCACAAATAGACTGGGGTCTTCTTTTCTCTGGGGACTGAAATACATTTAAGGAGTGGTTGTTGCCGCTAATGCGCAGTCATTGTCCACTTTCAGTGCCCAAGGTATCTAGCCGACATCCATGGCTGAACAGAGCTATCAAAAGATAGATCAATCAATAAGAAAGCTTTGGAAGAAGTTTTGCAGCACAAGCCGCAACGAAGATTTTGAACAGTACAAAATCCAGCGGAACAAGGTAAAACAAATGGTTTTCAAAGCACGACGGGACTTTGGAGCGATCTACTTCGTCGAGCTGTCAATAATCCAAAGTTGTCATACAGTTATTTACGGAAAAGCACACGTTACAGGAACCTGATTCCTGCTATGCAAACTGATGTTGGTCACGAAATCTCCGACTGTAAAAACAAAGCAGAACATTTTGCTGAGTTCTTTCAGTCTGTCTTCACCATAGAACCTCCCTTCGTCGCAACTGTTGACGAGGTCGTGGGAGCAACAAATATTGGGGATCTTTTGTCTGAAGAAGGACAATTTTTCAAGAACTAAAAAGCTTTAAGGACTATAAATCTCCGCTTCCAGATGAAATTCCTGCCAAATTGCTCAAGGAACTTGCTAGAGAGCTAGCTAAACCCCTTTCACTAGTGTGCCAGAAATCGTTTGATGCTGGAATACTTCCTCCGGACTGGAAATTAGAGCATATTACACCGCTTTACAAAAGCAGTGGTCGTGCGTCTGCGAATTACTACAGACCCGTGAGTCTGACCTCCATATGTTGCAAATTAATGGAGAAGATCATCAAGAAGCAATTGATGATATATTGTGAAACTCACACTATATTGTCGAATGCGCAATTTGGATTCCGTAGGGGAAGGTCATGTGTTACAAACTTGCTTTATATGATGCAAAGCTGGACAAGGGCAATTGATGCAAAAGAAACTGTACATGCAGCCTACATTGATTTCCAGAAGGCCTTTGACAGTGTTCAACACCAACGTCTCCTGCATAATGTGAGACTGATGGGTATCGGAGGCAGACTTCTTACGTGGATTGTGAATTTCCTATCTAGTCGTTCCCAAACGGTGTGTAGGACGACAACAATCAAGGCAGACAGTCATCGAGAGTGGAGTACCTCAAGGTTCAGTACTCGGACCCACCCTCTTTCTCTTGTTCGTTAATGATTGTGTACAGGAATTGGACTGCGAGTGTGCCATGTTTGCAGATGATGTAAAAATATGGAGGGTCACCAGGTAAGCTGCCGATGAATATAACTTCCAGGAAAATCTTAGTCGATTAAATGATTGGTCGCATAGATGGCGGCTGTCCTTCAATTCTAACAAATGCACTCTGCTGCGCCTTGGAAATCGAAATGCGGTGCCTTATGCGCGACCCTATCATCTTAACGGAATCCTTCTGCAAGAAACAGAAATACATAAGGATCTCGGCATCTGGATGACCGACAATCTCAAACCTTCTACACAATGTTGTAAGGTGGCTAAAACTGCAACTTCAATGCTGTACGCAATCAAGCGGGCATTCACGGTTTTTGATGAAGACTGTTTCTCGAAAATCTTAGGTACCTTCATAAGGCCACATCTTGAATACGCGATTCAAGCCTGGAGACTGTGGATGCGGCAGGATTATAACGTACTTGAGAGGGTGCAGCGGTGAGGAACAAAATAAGTAAGAGGCCAAGGTTCACTACCATATGAGATCCGCCTAAATAACCTTAATCTCTATCATTTGAGTTATAGGCAGTTACGCAGAGATTTGATACAAACCTTCCGTATCGTGCGTGGCTTTGACTGCACTGTCATGTGTGACGACTTCTTCCAACTCGCCATTACAACTAATCTCCAGGGGCATCCCTTCAAACTGTATGTGCCCCCAGGACGATTGGATGTATGGAAGAAATTTTTCTCTAATCGTGTCGTGAACCCGTGGAATAACCTTCCCGAGGCGATTTTTATGTCCCAATCTGTGGAGATATTCAAACAGCGACTTGATATACACATGCTACAACACAACGTGAACTATGTGACAAATTAACCTTGAAACACCACTGCACCATGTGACTGTCTATATTTTCCTGACTGAAAACTTTTAAAATTGTTTATAATTCTTGAGATTTTGATGTGACAAATAGGGAGTTCAAAGGCGCAAGCCTATTTTTCCCTCAAATATACTGACTGACTGACTGACAGAAGAAACGAGCCGAGATGAGTTTGCGGCCGGCGCGAACACCGGAGTGGGATAGCGAAGGGCATTTACATCCTCTAACTCGTCAAATATACACATTGTCAAAATCGACGTATTCATTATTTACCTACAAATTTCATCGCAAACTTTAGCCGGAGATCTTTGCCATTGGGCGGGCGCACGATTAATGCCTACGTTTATTACTTTCGCAACTTTATTAGAGAGTAAAGCCTGTGCATTTTACATCTGCCTATGTCCTAATTGAGATGGTAAAGCTAGACATACACAATTGAAAACATCTTCAGAGCCAGAGGCGGTAGAGTATACGTGACTCATTCTTTGTGGTTAAGAGTAAATAATTTTGGCTTTATATTTTGAAGGTGACTCAGAAAGAGCAAGTTCAGGATCTCGAATATATCCCAATGCGTAATGGCTGTAGACGCCGTTTGCTTTTTATATTTGATAAAATGCGTACAAAAAGTTGTAGTTTGCCATAAAAGCTATATTGTATAAGACATGATGGAATAATTTGATAAAAAATCGAGTAATAAAAGTCAACGAATATGAAAATGGCATATCCTGCAAGGCTAAATATTTTGTATAGTTTTACTAGAACGAAATGTACGTGGACAACATAATGTGTGTGAATCGCGTGTAGTTTTCTGGGGTGTGTAGTTGTATCTGCCATTTCTGTCTACAGTTGATAGTTTAGCTTATGCTATGCTGGATTTTATGCCTGGTTAAGTGGTGCTTTTATTTTTTTTAAATATTTTTTTCTCGTATCAGTCTTGGTTTTCTGATTAATTTATCCTGTTTTATCGGGGACCTCTACTAACTTTTGCTGGCAAGTTGTCCGCAAGAGTTCTTCCGAAGTTGCTGACACCGTGGACCGGTGAAAACGATTGGGGAATAGTATATTAGCCACCAGCAGTGCCGCATGCTGTTCAACGCTAAATTTTCAGTGTGGTTAATTTGTAGAAGCTCGGTTTTGCCATCAGGGATACATACGTGGTTTTTATTTTCGGACTTGTTTGTGGCTATTGCTATATTAGGTTTGCACGCAGCCCAGGCAAACTACAAGAAGGTGGCCTTGGCCTCCAGGGATAACTGACCAAATAATAATTAACCATCAAACCGACTGGAGATTAACCTAAGGGCTTGTCTTCGGCAATTGTGATGTGAGCAAGGCCACCGCGTGTATCAATTATCGCTTTCATTACACAACTTGTAGGTGGTGCGCCTTAACCTCGCCAGTTTACTCAGAGATACTTGAAGTTATTATATTACAGGGTCTCGTTAAGTATATTGCGAAGGCAATTTGCTACTTGTTATCCTTGTTGGGTGGCTGGCAACTTTTTTGACATCTCATTAATTGGTATTATACACCAAAGAAATATTTGGGCTTCGTAATTGACCATCATCGGTGGTCGCGAGCTTGAGTCAAATTACCCATTCGCATATCTGACAGAGTGAGCTTGCCCATGAGTTCCCGCGCACGACTCGCGTACGTGTTATGGAAAGTTACGTTGGTTCCGTCGTTCGCGCGGCATGTTTCGAGGGCACTTGAGGTTGAAGGCATAAATTTATACTGCAAGAATAAATTATTTAGACTTCGAAATTTACAGGAAACTAGAGTGAGTTTGCATTTCAATCTTTTTGCTATTTGGAAATATCAGCAATCATAAAACTGCAGCCATTGAAGCGTTACTTGCTGCCGATAAGGCGTTTAATAAATTTTCCCTTCTTCAAAGACGTTTAGAAAAACGTTTCAACCGGAAAATTACCTGTCGCACTTTTATAACACACGCTCTGTCCATCCAGTCCGTTATTAGCACTACATATCCCGAAAGTGTTAAATAGTCAAAGCTGGCTCAATTTTCGCCCTCAAATTTGCCTTCCCTATAAACGCAAGATATAACTATTATTTAACTTACAACGCGTCTAAATACGACTCATCCCGACAAAAAATGCAGTATAGCAGACATAATATATAATTAGGGCACCTAACGTTTTGCGGCATCTTACGACTTGTCTAAACAAGCAGCTGCAAAAGCTTAGGTTAAGCCTAATCTTGCGCGGTTGGCATATTTTTTATCATCTCATCAGAGCAGTTCCAGCTATCTGTAAAACTACCGACAAAAAATAAAATGTTTAGTGTTATGTGCAGATTTCAAGGCTTCCGACCTGTCCCACTTTGTCTCAGTGAGAAAAAAATAACTCCTAAGGCTATCATAAGGTTTTTGAAAGTGTTATGTGTTACGTTTAGGATAAGTTGCAGTGCCGCTACTTCCCCACAGAACTCCTCTTATCCGTATATTATGCGGTTCGTGTTTCTCACGGAGTTCGCTCTCCAAGGAATTTGACGGTTTCTAAATTATATTTCGTCTTTCATGACTAAAATGATATTGAGGGCTAAAAATATTCATACTTTCGTTCTTATGTCACGGCACGCCACCTCAGCAATGTTCGCAAATTTAGCAATTTGCTTAGCTTCATATTCCCTTTGGATCAGACTCGATTCAGTACGCCGTTAATATTGCGCTGTTAGCCTCAAGCTTTAGTCGTCTACAGTCGCTATTGTCGCGGTTAAATGAGATTGCTATGTCGGTTGACATGTCCATAAATTGCGGAAAGACGAAGTTGTTCTCGAGCTGCATCCCTGATCAGGAGAAGGCACTCCTGGAGATTAAAGGCCGTCACCGTGAAGAAGTAGACAGCCTTAAATACCTCGGGGCGAGACTGCTACCGAATGGGCAAAGTAAGGATGACATCGTCTTCCGTATCGATGCTACTCACTGGGTCTTCTCAACCCTTCGAAAGCGCCTATGGATCCGACGTGACATCTCCATCGCCACGAAAATTCGTGTGTACCGTGCATCCATCCGGTCAGTCCTCTTGTATGGATGTGAATCCTGGGCTGTTCGCGCTAAAGATGAGCGAAGACTGGAGGTCTTTGACCACAGATGCCTGAGGACGACTCTGCGAGTTAAGTATAGCGACTTCATCTAAAATGAGACAGTCCGTATCTGCTGCGATCGTATCACGAGGATACCTCAAGCCATTCAAGAAAGGCGACTGAGGTGGTTTGGACACGTTCTCCGCCGTCCGCCCACTGAGCTTTGTTATGCTGCCCTCGACCCACCGCCACAGCCCACCTAGAAACGTCGAAGAGGAGGGCTACTGAAGACTTGGCTTGACACCGTCCGTCAAAACATGGAAGCAGTTATTAGACATTCTATCTTTGGTCTTTGTCGCTGGAGAAGAGACTAGGTGGAGCTTTCCAGATCTGCTGCCGTCAATCGGTACTCAAGGAGAGGTACCGTTCGGGACATCATTGAGGCCGGCTAGATCAGGCATGATCAAATCCGTAACAAGTACAAGTACAAGATTCATTATAACATAAAAATGTAGTCGAAACCAATTAAAGTGACACCACTTTGTAAATATTGTCTATGGGTTTCATTATCCTCACTCGGTTACTAGACATTGGCAGGCGGTTAAGTACGAAATGAGGAATTCTATCAAAATGTGCCAGTTCCATTTGTAAACTGGATAGTTTTGGTCCTCTTTACCGGCCAGGTCACTTACCACAAACGCCTCATAAGCGCTTGTCACATTAAAATCACTTTGCTCGAGCCGAGGGAGGATAGGACGTTGGGTTCGAGCAATGGTCTGTTATTTAAAGTTGGACTTTCTGTGAAAACTATCTGCCAAGCAAACACCCATTACTTAAATGGTCCAGCGGTTTTTCTTTGTGAATAATTAGTTATTTTAAGTACGACCATTCGAAAGCTTTCCGCCAATATTAACGATGATTTGACTCCTTACCGCTGTTCCCTTATTACGTTTTGCGTTTACGTTTTGAAATAACTTAAATTGCCAGGGTAGGCAATTACGAATGAAAAAACCCAGACGGCAGCTATAAATCAATCAGTGCGTTCATTGTTTATTTTTTGGGCGGCTCATCCCCGTCTTAAAGCACAAGTAATATTATTAACGTGAATGGGAAACCTAAACTATGACCAGGTCCTAACAACCAGAAGTTATCGTTCCGTACCTCATTCCATTCACGGAACAATGTTGTATGCAAGTTACCGGTTTAAATGTCTTCATATATTATTTCAGTAGTGTCTTTGCCTTTCGAATGGGTCCGAAAAGGAAGGGTGGACGGAAACCCGCCTCAGTTGCTGCTCAGTCTGCACAGTTGAAAGACCTTACCCTGGAAACACCAGAAATCCAGCAACCTAAAGACTTAAAAGAAGAGGTTGCCGGCGATGCAGCACCCAGTACAAACAGTAAGTGCTTGCTTTCTTTTCCTAAAGGGGATGCAATTACGTGTTCCTAGTGGTAGAAAGCTTTCCGTCTTACGCGCGATCCCAGCTTTGCCAAACGTTTTCTCTTATGTAAGGACCTAATGACGTCAGAGAAAGAAGCTTCACCGGGAGAGGTTTATTTTGCATCTAAAGCTTCGGGTAGTTGTCTCGTCTACCCATCTTCAGAGGATGAACATTGTAGCTCGTGCCGATCTGTCTTCTTTGTGCTTGTTCTGCCAATCCGGTGTGAGGCGCTGCGTGTCTCGTGTCTCGCCTTCGGCCTCGTCTGTCACCGTGGCGCTAGTGTTCGTTTCGCCCTCACGTGCATTGCTCGCGTCAACCGCTGTCTCTCCCCGACTTGTTTCAGGTATATACACGTTGGCCCTAGAGCTAGTTGGCGGCCCCGATTATTCCACGCCGTGTCTGTCCCCGAGAAAAGAAAGCTCCTAATATGACTTAGAGGACGGACAAATTTATGGGACGGTTTACCGGGCAGTCGGTCGATATCCAGGCTTCGGTAATCTGCCTTGATGTGTCATCTTTACCTGGGCACACAATTTAAACGATGTCAAAGTTGAATAAGTGCCCCAAAACTGCAGCATGCCTTCTGACCTCCGACTTTGGGTGCAACTTCCTTACAGCCAGCTGATGTTCATGCGTTCTCCAACACAATTTCATATCCACAACTGAACTGAAGTTGGTAGAAAACTTCTGATTTATCCTACTTCGGGATAGGGTCTTTCGAACGCATTCCTTGATGCAGAATTGTGGAGGTAGGCCTGTTGGCAATTACTATTCCGGGATCTAGCCACGATTTCTAGGACGGAATGTTGCGCCTCGATTTTGGTGGGCAATGTTCCTCGGTCCGCGTTTTTGTTGGCATTCGAGTCTGTTCAATGAACGCTCGTGGAGTGTTCATTCTCTGAAGATAGACGAAAAAAACTACAAAAAAAGGTTATCTTCAAAATAAACCCCTCCCAGTAGATGCTCTCCCTTCTTTGGACTTACAACCCGGAACTGGGATTTTCACTACTATTCCTGAAAGACGTGTTTCGCAAGAAGCCTAGTGTTTCATGTCTGTTTTTTATCCACAGCATTTGCAATTGTGTTTAGACTTGCTCCTACCGTCAGATACCCGAAAACAAATTAAATTGGTCCTTTAGCAAGGCATGACAAATTTCGCTTTAAAGGCATCAAAACTGTACTTTTCCTGATTGCGTGGCAGTGCAATGAACGTTTTTAGGTCTGTAAGAGCCTGCTCCCTCCAGCGCTGCCATGATCACTCATTCTGCCTGCTCTGTCAACGTGGCTTGTCAATCGATTATTGGCGCATCGCTGATTACTGGTTCACACTGGACTCGCCTCGCCACTTGTGATGACTGATCTACTTAGCGTGAATTGGCAGTCAAATCAGTCAATCGATTTTTGCGTACCGCTGATTATTGGTATGCGCCGCATTTGTGGTCAGCGCTGGCAAAAACACATTTCACACTAAGCCCATTCAACAGGCAAGGCGGCACTCACTCTGCCTTTCGCCCCGTCGCGTGACGGACGCGAGGCTGCGGCGCGCTCTCTCTCGCTCCTCATTGTCGAACTCCACCCCAAACCGAGTCAACCCTTCTGTTACTTCTTCTACTTATTCTATACAGAATACAATCTCCTTCTACCTTGGCTTCCACGACTTCGATCGTCTTTTAAGGAACCGGGCCTGGAAGATCGCAGTAGTTAGGGTTTAACCGGCTATGCCTTAACCCCTTTGCGATAGGTGCTTCTCATTGATTATGTGGGTTCTTTAGCCGCCTAGACGTTTTTTGCTCCCCGCGGATTCGGATGCTCTATGCTGAGTTCTGTCTTCCACAGTGGAATCCCGATTAAGGAGTTTACTCCGTTACGGCACCGAGCTCGTCTTGCGAAACATAACCAATCAAATTGCATCAGTTCACTGACTGGCTGCAGGCGACCGAGGACCCACGCTTTGGGCACATAACTCAACGGAGGCCAAAGATGCACACACGCAATAACAGCTGGCTAACTATGCAAAAGCTTGTCAATCGAGACAAATGTTTTGCGAATGGTTCACTTGTTTTCTGAATAGCTCGTCACTGGAGGCCTCACTGTAGTCGTTTAGTGAAAATTTGCCTGTTGCGCGCTTTAGTTTTTTGAGACCACCTTTTACGTTGATTTCAAATGTGGATCATTCAAACTTGGACGAGGAAGAAGGCATGTTGAGCACCAGATCAATTGATTTATTGTTATGAGCTTTCGAACACTTACAGGTGTCCATCTTCAGAGGTGAGAAAGCAACCAAAAAAGAAAGTAATTATAGTGGCCTTTAGGCCAATCAACTGTCAGAAAACATTAGGTTGTCAGGGGGTTAGAAACAGCAAACGAAAAAAGGATGGGGGCGCAATCAGCTGTTACAGGAGTCGGGGGGGGGGGCAATTAAAGTGTTGTACGCTTATTAGCTATCAGTGGTGCCACAAGCGTAGCGGCGTTCGTACTCTCTTCCAAAGAGTTCAAACACACTGCAGCACACCAGCCGTCAGAAGAGCTGAACAACAACATCTTCAGGAACCATTTCGAGCTAACGATTACCCAAGCTCGTTTGTCAAACAAAGCAGACGCCGAGTGAACAGACGACCGCCAGTACAGAAGCAACCCGCAGTCTGGAGGGCCATTCCTTACATAAAAGGGGTCTCCGAAGCAGTCTCCCGACTGCTACAACCTGATGGCGTAGGCATAGCCCATCGACCTCAAGCGACAATACGCCGCCAGGTGACGCAACCTGAAGACCGACTGCCTCTTACAGAAACCTTTGCGGTCGTCTACATGATATTTTGCAATGAGGGAGACTGCAATTATGTTGGAGAAACAGGCTGCAAATTCCAAACCCGCCTGCAGGAGCACAAACGAGTGGCCCAGAGACTGGACCCAAACTCGCAACTGGCAGCACACATTGCAGAGACCGGCCATAACTTCGATCCTAAAGGAGCGACCATCGTAGGCCGTGGAACCTCAAAAGCCGAAAGGCTGACTCTCGAAGCCTGGCACTCAGATGCCAACTCGATCAACAGGCATCTAGACCTGCCAGCGGCCTAAAAATTCTTGCACCATTATGTTGGAAAGAGACAGAACGAAGCCAAGCCCCACATAAGAAAGGCAAGCGGAGAGGACCCCACAACGAACCGGCCGGAAGAGGAGGCAGGGTTAACAGGACCATCTACCGGGTGAGAAGGCGGCACAATAATTGCTTTTCATGACCCCCTGCTCCACTGACCGTTAATAAGCGTACACAACTGACAGCTAATTAGCGTAAACCACTTTAATTGCTCCCCCCACCCGATTCCAGTGACAACTAGTTTCCCCCCGTTTCCCCATCCTTTTTTCGTTTGCTGTTTCTAACCCCTGACAACCTGATGTTTTCTGACAGTTGATTGGCCTATGGCCACTAAAATTACCTTCTTTTTTGGTTGCTTTCTCATCTCTGAAGATTGACTCCTGTAAGAGTTCGAAAGCTCTGAACAATAAACCAATTTATCTGGTGCTCGACACGCCTTCTTCCTCGTCCATGCAAAAACCTGGATCGCGAACTTTCTCATTCATTATTCAAACTCTTTTAGCGGTCTTAAATGTTGCCTGTCCAATCTCTAAGTCTTACTGCCATAATTCAGTTGTCCATGATGAACCC
>JAYGXS010000003.1:3907738-3919213 GCA_036362985.1 Ligula intestinalis | reverse complement strand
CTGAATATACTTTGGTCTCAGAAATCGTCTCCTCTTCTTCCTCATCCATGGGCGTTGTTAGTAGTGTTTACATTTTCGTGATTTAATGCACCTGAGTAGACGCTCCCGAGGTCGAAAGCGATGCCAAAAGACAGTCGAAATAGCTTGGATATTGTTTATGTTTCTATAGAAATAAGCCATAATATTAAGTGGACAAGATACGTAAAAAGGCGGAATTAAAACAAAAAAGTGTTGGTCTACGTTTGAGGTGATTAGACGAGCAGTTGTGCGAATGACGCAAACCCTTTGCTGCCAGTTTAGAAAGAAGGGAGCCAACGAATGCAAAGACAGCAAACGGGGTCAGGGGGCGCAGGAAATGGGGAATCGATAGATGACTGGCGGAAATAAAAACCCGCATCGGACATTGATCTGCTGAATGTCACAGGCGTGCCGGGTAATCCCTCCTTACTAACCTAACGTTTCGCCTTTTTTTCCTAGTCAATTTTTATCACCTTCAACTACGGCTAGCTTGAATTTGCATTTGCAGATGTAATCGAAATGTTCCTGACCGAGTTCTCGGACACCTCGAGGCCGGATGTTGTTGGCAGTCACATGCCAGCGTGTCCCTGTCCCGGCTACCGGCTGCAGTTGAGAGGTTTTGTCAACCAAAAGAACAACTGCTACCTCATCTCCTGCATTCGAGTACTCTTCAGTATCCGGGCCTTTGTGGGCCTGCTGGATCGAGTCTCCCAGTGTGCGCACTCGGTCCTCCAGCAGCCACCGGGTTGTCTGCGGGCTCGGTGGACCCCTTCCCTGGCCCCCAGTGTGCAACTCCTGCGTCTGATGTATGTTTGTTTGGTTTAACCTTGGCTCTAACCCCCCTCCCTTCCTTCTGAACTTAATATTTGTCAACACTGGGGCTTATATCACATCGGTCTCAACAAGGAGGGTGAATCTGGGTTCATGTTATTCCGAGTAAGTACATCTTTGAGGCCCGGAGCACATCAGGGCTTTCCTTGATTTTCGCCCTCTCACCTATGTCTATCAGAGGTGAGACCAAAAGCCAAAAGCCAGAAATACGTATCCTAGGGTTGCTTTCCGCCTTGCCGGAATACTACTAATATAAAATTTTATAAAGTTTGGACTAGGATACTGCTGCTAGAGGTCATATGCCACTACTACGGGCGCTAATTTTAGTACTCAGTTGGTATTCCGTTAACTTCAAACGCCTTCTTCATCCTCTTAAAGTTACGGCCAAAGTGACGCTACTCGAAAACCCTATTGGGGCTGAGCTTATCAGGCTGTTTCAACTGCCAGCTTTGCTCATAACGTATGTTTCTAGTGTTACTGTAAATTTGACTACCTTGTCCCCAGCTTCTGAAACCAGCAGAATTGTCCTCTGGGCAGTAGTATAGTACCAAGGCGGTCCTACACTACCCATTATCTGAGAATTTGCACGTCAACGAAGCAGATTGAGTCCACACTGTACTGCGGCAATGATCCGGTTTTTAGATGCTGGTTTATAAGGACAGCTGTCGTTCATTGGTCCGAGTTGACTTCGTTCGTTGCTTTTGCTGCTGTATGTGGCCTTGCCTTCGAGGCAGGCTTCTGATCTGCCTGTGGGTGTAGATCTGCTGACAACGCACACGCTAACGTCTTGTTGCCATAGCAACTTTGCGGTCACTGTAGTTTCACTGTCCCTCGCCGAGCTCCGAAAGATATCTTTCATTCAAGTCTAGCGGGTTTGAAAAAAACGCTTCTGCAGGCCGTACCTTTTTTGACAATATTTTTACCCTTTTCATTTCTGCTATGTTCGATGTGGTAAATTCCACCGACTTCTCCGTCCACACCCTCTTTCCGGGGTGGGGTTCTTCCGTTGATTGTGCGGTTATTTTTGGCACATTTATCTGGCTGACATGACTGTTTAAGGCGTACTTCAATTGATCCAATTGTATTTAGCAAGCCTACGTATACTTTCGAGAAATTCTCGTCAGGTCAATACATTTATATGGGAAGGGAGTTAAGTTAAACAAGCGATCAATAGTATTCGTCTTTTCTTACAAGCGAGTCGTAGAAATTGGGGGAAGGGGTCGATAAGAGAAAGATGGCTACGCAGGGAGGAATTGGTAGAACTCGTCTAGGGGAAGGGGAGAAGGAGGGAGGCAGGAACGAAAGAAGAACAAAACGCGGATGGGTGCATGCCACCAAATGACTGTGAGCCACATCAGCTGCGGAGCTTGCACAAAATTCACACGATGTCCGGAGTCAACCATGTGGGCAAGCATGGCGCTGTTGATGTTTCTGACTTCATTTGTGCTCAGCCATGCCGGAAGGTGCTCCCGTATTCTTTTGGATAAGCGATGAATCGTGCGACCGATGTAACCTGCTCCATAGGAGCAAGTAAATGAGTAGCTGCACTTATAACTGGTCTGAGCTGGCAGTCTATCCTTACCGTCGCCGTGCAGGACCGGGTTGGTTGAGAATAACATCCGAACTAAAGCTGCTGGGAAGGTTTTTGCTACGGCTTGGCTGAGGCCTCTGCTTCGGAGTTCGCTTGGCGCATCTCCTTGAAAGGAGACTTTAAGGAATAGGGTCTTTTTTTCCACAGTGGGTATGGTGGGTTTTGTTCCTGTTTTTCCTTCATATTCATAATGAATTGGTCCGGATATCCATTCTCTCGAAGCAGATCCTGGATTTTCTGGAGCTCTATTTCAATACTGTCTGCCCAGTATATTTTTCTGGCCCTTTGTGTTAACTTACGCTTCTATTGGATAGGTTCAAAACTGTTAAAGTTTGTATACTGTCCGGACCAGGTTTTCTTTCGATTACCGCTCCTTCGGACGCTACCGTCCGACGGCCTCGGTGAGGTTCGAACCCACGCTAGCAAAGGAAGGCTTGAGTACAGCCAACGCTCTAGTCAACTGCGCTATCGAGGCCCCATGGGGAACCGTGAGTTTAACCACACCTGGGTCAATTCGCCCGCCCAGCCTACTACAAAGTATAGAATCCATCAATTGTGATAGAGTAAGCTGACCGCCCAAGTAGGATTTCCTGAGCAATCAATCTAGAGCCCACCAGATTCCACACTTAGTCATTAGGAGGGGTTTGGAAGATTTTAATGATTCGTTTATCCACTTGTAAAGGAAACCAAGCGGTGTCGGTGGAATTTCCGTTACCATGCCAACAAGGAGAAGGCTCAATTTTATCCAACTCTCTAGCCAACTGAGCTATTGAGGGCGTACCGGGGGACATGTATTCGGGTCGTTTTACCCACCCAGGTGACTGCAACGTATGCAATTCACCAATACTGATACATTAATCTAACTGCCCAAGCAGGATTTCCCGGCAAGCCCTGTAACTCAGTTGGCGGAGCGTTGGCTGTACTTAAGCCTTTCCTTGCTAGTGTGGGTAAGCATCCCACCAAGGCTGTCGAATTTTTCGCAATTGGATCAATTGAATTATTAAAATCTGCCATTCCCCTCCTAATAATTAGGACGTTATCACGGACACACTAGGCTGTCTTGATTCTGCGTACAAATCCCCTCTGCTGAGCAAGGGTGCCGCCCAACTCCTACGCGAAATTTGCTGGAATTGCGCAGCCTCACTCACAATTCATCTTCTTTTTTGGCGCATCCATTTCACCTACCTTTCCGTCTATTTTTAAGGGTCCTCCTGCTTGATGAAATTGCTCCCTTCCGGCCGAAAGCGCCCGCAGACGACGACTGTTTGCCTCGTGAACTTGGGCTCGCGCAATCAGGCCAGTCGATAAAATTTGACCCCGAGCTGGCTAATGTCCTCTGTTTTGAGGAGGACTTCCAACAGGACGCTTCGGTAAGCGCTAAGACCTGCTGGTCCCTATACATCTGCAACGTTTTTTGAGGTGAGATTCCATCGCCAATCTTGAGGAACCGCCACTAGTTATTGGGAGTCACAAAAATGCTAATTTCTTTAGTTAATACGTTAAATATGACACCAAAACACCGCAATTTCCGTAAAATTTGGCATTTAAAATGATACGTAAATGGTTGATATAAAAATAGTATACAGTGGCATATACTAGGTATTCATGAGTCAGATAATGTTTAGAAGCATACAGCAGATCGAATTTTACATCATTTCAATGTATAACAGTGTAAATAATGATCGAATGAAGGAAAATACATTAAAAAGGGGTGGGGGGAAGAAAGTTGGTGCAAACCAAGTCGTGATGAAAACTAGCTGCTCAATTACCAAGGTAATTGAAGATTGATGACGTGGTCTAGTTGCTTGCACAGGTCGGGTTTCTCTCGTCGTATGTAGGTCGCTTACAAGTAATGCAGGGTCAGATTTGTTCGTGCCCGAACAAGTACTCGGATCAGTTGATCATTATTCGCACTGAACTATGACCCTTGCGGTTGTAAATTGACATTCAGTGAAATGCAATTGGCTGTATGTTCCTCCTCATAACCTGAGTCATGCAACGACGAGATGCAGTTGAAAACCCGTCCCAAGATTTGTTTAAGTCCCCCTCAATGTAAAACGAAATGTGGTCCAAGGATTAGCAGCTAGAATACGACAGATCTGTTCTCCTGAAACTGTCGAAGCAGAACTCCAACAGCTGCAGCATACACTAATTGAAAATGGATACCCAGAAAGGTTCATCCGCAGAAATATTGGTGAACGCGCCAAAAAGCCTGTCACCTTAACTGCAGAAAAGAAAGACGTGTTCATAAGACTGCCTTTCTTAGGCGATGCAACCAGCGAGCTGGTCAGACGACGCTTGAGGACTGCAATCACAAACGCTTTCCCAGCGGCGAACTTACGGGTGCTCTTTACGAACTCTCCCCTCCTACGATTGGGAGGTAAAGACAGACTCCTTTTGAAGGCCACATCAATGTGCATTTACTCTTTCACTTGCTCCTGTGGAGCGGGATACATCGGCCGTACAACGAGGCGTCTCGAAAAGAGGGTACGTGAGCACATACCGACCTGGCTAAATAAAGGTTAAACTAGATCGATCTCGAGTGCTATTCTCACACATCTAGTCGATACGAACTATCGAGTCGATACTAACAAAACCTTTAAGGTGGTCTACAGGACACCATCTAATTTTTCCAAAGGCCTACGCCAACGGATGCTTGCTACAGCCGAAGCAGTGGCTATAAGGCTAGCAAATTCAGTGCTGTGTTGTCAGAAGACTCTGACACAAGCTCTGTCACTTCCATGGCCTTAACCGACACCAGGTTGCGATAGGATTTCGCCCCTCCCAACAAGCGACAATCCCTCAACCAACACGCTGACATGGCCTACATGCGCACACTGACATAGTCCGCGTTGGCCAATCAGCGCCCGTGTTAGATAGTTATTGATTTTTCTACCTATTCAAACTTTTATTGTTATGTACAGCGTCAATTTCCCTTGCAAATGTTTGGTCTGATGAAGAGTTGCTGAAAACAATTGTTTGCCAAAAACTGACTTCAATAAATCTTGCTGACTAGACTTTTTTTAATTCGTACCGGGAAACAATTGCTTTAAACTGTAATTCTGTTTATGATTGCAGTACCTCTTACGGCAAGAGGTTCCGTCTGTGCGCTCTGGTCTGTCTTCGTAAAGTTACTCCGATTATTCTCTCGAATAATCCCTTTTGGTCATGTGTTCACTGAAGAACTTGTATTTGGCTCGTTTGATGTGGACCGGGTAGACCGAGTTAGAATAGCTGAACGCCTGAAAATCGTTCGTAAATTAGCCAGAAACTGCTTAACGGTGGATTAAGAACTGTGACATTTTTCTACATAATTTTCTTCGCACCCCTGCTCCTGTTATAACGACGAGTTTAGCGTCGCTAGTGTTATAACGATGACGCTTTGAGTTGTAACGGTGACATCTGACGTGTGTCACCGTTGAATTATGCCCTGTTGAAATCCCCAAGGAAGAACACAACACGAAAGACATAACTCTGGAATCCCCCCGGAGGAGGGTTTATTTGTAAAAAAAAAACCGGAGAAGCTGTCTCGGGTGGCAGTTGCCGCTGGTTGATCTCCAGCGCGCTCTGTCGCGCCTCGGGGGCAAGCCCCGGCATTGGGAGCGGACTAGCGCGGCCTCGCGTCCGCTGCTGCAATTCTCCCTGTCTACTAGGAACAGTGGCTTGTAAGAGATTGTGTGCGTGTTCTCTTGTGGCCTGATTGGCCGCATTGGCTGCCTGTGCATGGCTGCGCGCGGCTTTGTGTGGGGGCGGACCGATAGCGTGACCTTAGAGTTCATCCGGGCCGCTTGGTAGGATCAGTCCTAACACTGCATTGGGGTGCGCGCGTCCGCGTCCAGTCTAAGGTCATTGCTTGGGGCCAGCCCAGCGAACGATATTGACCAAGGGAATCATTGTGGTGGCCAGCGGCAGGCTCGACGCCTTAGGAGAACCGACAAGGTTGCTAGCCTTTGGTCAGGCTACCATCCTAACAGCCCCTACCTTCACACGTTTTGTCGAACTGCCAAAAATCAATAACTTGGGTGTATGTGTCATTACACGACTGATGCCCTCCTCCTAGCTGAACAAAACTACCCGTCCCAAGTCCCCTGGCTGATGTGATACGCCGGCTATCCTCCTCTGGGTTAGCGGTTGGTCGAAGTGCTGATACCACCAGGATGCGACCGTTCTACCGATTTAGAATAGCCTGCGAGAGCAGTGTTGAGTAGTAGCCACTCTATTGAGTCCTCATATCATCAAGATGAGCAGCCCTATCTGGACATTCGAACAGTTAGGTGAACGGGACCAATTGCTTTTGAAAAAAATGTCTTGAAGCTAGTTCTAACGTATGCCGGTACAGCAGGGTGGTGGAGACTAGAGGAACGATCGTGACAGCAAAATGGTCTGACCGTCCACCCGAGTAAGCCTGCATCCCCTACGTGAAGGTGTGTCTTCTCTGTGGGACATTTTTATGTGTGGAGTGAAGAGAAGCAGGTATTGAAAGGGAAGCCTAATGTTCGGGTGTGCGGACACATGCACAAGACCGCAATCCGGTTCATCCCACAGTTCGCGGCTGCTAGGCGGAACTTAGATTCGAAAAGCCACAGACCAGCGTTGGATGCCAGTTAGAGGCCGCAAGGAGCAGTCACCACTTGCTCGAGACAAGTGAAGTGGACTCCTACTTCTTGCACACTGGGTCCCTTATGAGACACCTCGCTGTACTTAGAATCCCGACTAAAAACAGGTTGTTCAGATTGATTCTGAGATGTGGCCGCTCTCTTCTGTTTTAATTCCATAAAACTAGGCAACTATCCCCCCTCTCTCTCTGAGCATTTAAAACTTCAACCATTAGATAAAATAAGCTCGAAGTGCACTGATCTCTTTAGTTTACGGTTTGATTCTTTTCCGAAGGACTGCATGTCAAGGATTCTGACCCAGCTGCACGAGGAGATGATCGCTCTGCGTCGGAAGTACAGCCCACCCGAACCGGTTATTATACCGCCAGAGTTTCCCGAAATGGAGGATGAGGATGAGGACGAGGGTTGGACCACTGTTGGTACCAGGGGCCAAAAAATTGCCGAGGCTCGTCAGGTTAGTTGTGATCTGGTCTTCTCGCCTCTGCCAACATCCACATACTGCCCTTTTGTTCTCAATTTTAATCCAAATCCTAAATCCATTTTTTTACTTTCTCAAGTAACCCTTCCCAATAAACCCATTTCAGACTTTCGATTAACCTTCCATGATATCGTTCACTAATTGCATGTGGTCTCCGTGTGGGACGAAGGGATGTTGTTCTGTCGCACTGAAACAGGGAAGTGTTAATGTGTGTGTGTCGTAGTCCTTGTTGGATCAGGAGTCCCCGCCGGAATCCAAACTGGTTGTAGTTGGAACACGGAGGATAGCCGAGACCTCAACCGGCTTAAGCCAGGTGACCGCGGGGGTGAGTTGCGTGTCTGGCCGAGAACTGCAGGCCAACGGATGCTGACAGTCATTGGGAGAAACGCCGCGGTTGGATGTGGACTGGTAGAGCCGGTGTTGGTACTGGCGAAGGAGCATTGACTAGTCAGTGCGTAGTTGAGCCAAAGTACAGCGAGTGACCCTCGCGAGTTGTTGTTCTGAGGCTGCAATCGGAGGTGGATTTCCGCCCGAAAGGGCCGGGGGGGGGTGGTAAACTCGTTTTTTCTCGATAAAATCTCTGGTAAAGACGCTTAACCCTGTCATGGTGGCAGAGCCATCAGCAGTTAGATCTGAGAGACACGAGGCGACAACTTCCTTGTAGAGAGCTCGAATAGAATGTAGTTGTGTTCCGTTGCTTCTAATAGTAACGCGCGGAGAGGTACCATACGTGACATCATTGAGGTCGGCTAGATCAGGCCCGATCACAGTCGTATCAAGTCAAGCAAGTGTACCTTTGAACCCGCTATTTAAAGCAACGTTTCCCTGGTGCAAATTTAAATATGGCAATAGCAGCAAAATGACTTATTGGATCCATATCATTTCGAGAGAGCTCGTCAGTTGCCGCCTCTCATTACTTAAAGTGAATCACAAAAGAGAAGATACACAATGGATTCATACAGAAAAATCGATATAAACACAAGGTCATAAGAAGTCGTCAAGTGGCTAATCAATAACATGAGAAGTTCAAACGCTATGGTCAGCAAAAATAACAGGGAAAAACACCTGAGGTAACAACTTAGGAGGAAAAATGTATAAACAGGGAGCCAAGGCAAAGTTAGGTTCACTACATGCTCCAACTGTTTACATAGGTCGGGTTTGACCCGCCGTATGTAGGCTGCCTCCAGGTAGCGTAAAGTGCGAGTTGTTCGTGCTGGAACAAGTACTCGGAAGGACGTTTTGGGGTCAATAGAATGGCCCGAGTCTAACAGATGTTCAGTAATTGATGACCGGGGAATTCGATTTTCTTGTTTCATTAGCCAGCTAGGTAAATGTTCCTTAGCTCTGGTGGCCAATTGTCTCTGCGTTCGCCTCATGTATTTGCATCCGCGAGTACATGTAAATTCATAAATGCAGTTTGAAGTGGCGTGCAACGGCATGGCATCCTTCGCCTGAGGAACTGGTAAAGGCTTCGTCGGATTGCAAATTATCAGATCAGCAGCGTAGTACGTCCTTTCAATGGCATTGAGAAGGCGTCTTTTGATGGTGTTTAGTGTGTTATCGCTCTTAAATGGTACGGAAATGAAGACGGGCTTTTTGGTGCTAATTGTTGCGTCAATTTAGGTCTTAGAGGTTTACTGTATTTGTCTATAAATTTACTTGGATATCCTCGCTTCATAAGGGTGCGTTTAAGGTTGGTTAATTCATCATCCAATGTATCCGTAGAACAGATCATTCTGGTCCTCTGGAAAAGAGTATATACCAAGTTACGTTTCCATTGAATGGGAACAAAACTCAGATAATGTAAATACTGTCCTTTTCAGGTGTTTTTATGGAAGACCCTCCGTGTAATTGAACCATCTTTCTGTCTGGATAAGTTAACGTCGAGAAAGAAAGATGGTTATCTTGTTCCTGTTCCATGGTAAATTTTATCTTAGGATGCAGACAGTTCATTGTAGACAATAATCCTTCGGCTTCCCTTGGATTGTCCTCAATCGCAAATATATCATCTACATATCGTCTGTATAGTGTGTCATTGTTCAATTTGGCAGATACTTTATCTTCTAAATGGCCCATAAATATGTCAGCAAAGGTAGGTCCTAGTGGGCTTCCCATCGCGACTCCGTAAATTTGTCGGTATAATTGTCCATTGAATAGGAATTGGACATTCTTTGTGCATAATGGTAGGAAGTTCCGTAATATTTCAGGGGCCAGACGGGTATCCGAGGCATAAGTGCAAATGATATCTATAGTTTCTCCCAAGGGAACGTTGGTAAATAATGACTCAACGTCCAAGGATATCATGTGTTTGTCGGAAATATTTTGGTGTCTTATTTCGTCGACAAAATGGAAACTATCTTTTAATGTGTAAGAAGAAAACCTTTTGTGCATTGGTTATAATTCTTTCACAAGCCATTGTGCTAGTCTATAAAATGGTGAGTTGGACATGGATAGAATTGGCCGTAAAGGAATATCCTTTTTATGTGTTTTTGGTAAACCATATAGTCGTGGGATATATGAAACCCTGGGTTTTAGGGACAGAGCTGTTTTGGAATCCATTAGATTATTATCCAACAGAAGCTTGATCATTTTTCAGGCAGAGTCTTCCAATGTCTTGGTTTCGTCTGCACTTTACGCTACCTGGAGGCAGCCTACATACGGCGGGTCAAACCCGACCTATGTAAACAGTTGGAGCATGTAGTGAACCTAACTTTGCCTTGGCTCCCTGTTTATACATTTTTCCTCCTACGTTGTTACCTCAGGTGTTTTTGCCTGTTATTTTTGCTGACCATAGCGTTTGAACTTCTCATGTTATTGATTAGCCACTTGGCCACTTCTTATGACCTTGTGTTTATATCGATTTTTCAGTATGAATTCATTGTGTATCTTCTCTTTTGTGATTCTCTTTAAGTAATGAGAGGCGGCAACTGACGAGCTCTCGAAATGATATGGATCCAATAAATCATTTTACTGCTATTGCCATATTTAAACCCGCTATTTGTTTATGTGCGTGACGTGATAAACAAAAATAGTATCTCAGCTTATTGGCGATGCCAAATAACATCAGCCAATGAGGTGATGGGGATTTTTTAGGGGGGGAACAACTGTCGCTCATGGGAGGGTAATATGTTAGGTAGGAACGGAGCAGGCATTGCAGTAGTCACGGAGATTATAGCCCACATGTTGAATACGCGACCAGATACTTCCTTGCTGATTACGGAGTGCACTGACAAGACGGCGAAAACAGAAGTAGGCGCCATGATTGTCGACCGTCTGCTGCGAGTCGACACGAGAGAGAACGTTGAGTGTGTATGCGATAACTAACGGGATCACCGCATGTTGCGTAAGGCTAAATATTGTAAATAGCCATCGATTGTGTATGCACAATCGTCGCAGTAAGTCATGCACAGCGAAGGGCCGAAAACGGAGCCTGGTATGGTTACCCCCCCTATCTGCCTCCATATGTATTGACCGGTCTCCCAGCCGAACCTTTCGCTCCCGTAGAGCAGCCGAAAACAAAAATTCCCGTCTTTCCTTTCCACTTCATTGTCCTACCTAGGTGCATGCAGACAATGGTGACTCCTCTCCGATCTCCCTCCTCTTTGGTGGTCTTCTCCTCTCCTCGTCTTCCTACAAGAAGGAGTCCAGGACGGCGGATAAGTCCTCGATAAACCTGAAGGAACGCTTCTTCGTACTTCCTCTGGAAATAAATAACCCGAAGGCAAGCAACTTGTTTGTTGTCTTGTTACCCTCCCCCCCCTCTGTTCCTGCTCATTTAAAAGCCATTAACCTAAGCATCCTTTCCAAGGAATTCCAAGATTAAGTTATCGAGTTCTAAAGTCAATGAATTCTCTGATGGCTGCTGTTTTTTTATCTGATAAGAAGCTGTAGGAACTCTTCACAACGTTTAAATATGAGGTCGTCCTGCGTGGACCTCACCG
>JAYGXS010000003.1:3865235-3904675 GCA_036362985.1 Ligula intestinalis | reverse complement strand
TCAACTTGCCAGTTTTAAAAGCTTGCAGCCAGCAATCGGCAGGACTAATTGGCCGTTGAATAGGAGCCTGGTTCCCTCCATTAGAGGCCTCCGGTGGAGAAACAACTGTCAGTCGTGGAGGGGCCCTGAGAGAAGTGGTTTGCTCCTGACTACACAAAAGCTGAATTTTCCCTCTGGATAAGGACATATCCATGAGGGAGCCGAGGTTTTTAGTGGTTTCGGAGCGCAGCTTCTCCAACCTGCAAAAAAGACCAAGTAATCAGATCAATTGTCACCGGCAAAATGATAACGGGAAATCTAGGCGAAAGGAAACTGACTGTATCTTGAGGGCATCGAGGCGAGAGATGAGAGCGTGTGATATGATGGTGCCGTCATCACTTAGCTGCACGGCCTGTCCATCCAGGCTGGTAATTGCGTGGGCAACGGACGCGCTAATGTCCCAGATCATCCGTCAGTTGAATAAACAAAAACAACAGTACACAGTTATTTCCGGCTGAACAACATGGAAATTCTGTGCGTGCTATCTCCAGCGAAAATCCTGTTTTACCTATATATTATTGTTTTGCTTGTACGGAAGCATTCCTCCCTTCATCTGAACCACGTGCCGTGTCTACTTCCTCCAGGAATGCTGCAACCCTCCCCTATTTACCTTTTGTTTCTAGTAGAATACACACTGGTTCCAAGACCAGCCTACCGGCCAAATGGTACTTAAATACAGTCCCCACCCCGTGTTCGGCTTTCTTGATTTTTTAATCACCTCCTCCCACACATCCGTCGGCTCCACGCTGCCTCAAGAGACAACTGTTTCAACTAGCCAAGACGAAGACAAGTGAAGGGACTTTGTGACGGAGAGCCAGCTGTGTGCTCCTTCCCCTTTTGAGTCAGTTCCCCACGGCTGCTCCGAGAGGCACTAAAAACACCACCCTCCTTGTCGGCGCAGTATTGCCTCTGTACACGAACCCCCTTTTTGCACTGGTGTTTTAGACCGATCCTGATGCCGCATAAATTGCCTCCTGAAATCATATAAAAGCAGAGCCACGCCCCCTCTCACTAACATATACACGTTCTCTCCAAGACCGGTTTCGCCCTGTGTGGTGGTCGAACTAGTGTTGCTCCCTTGTATAGAGTCAAGCCATTTGGCCGACTCCCTTCGTTCTTGACTTTGTGTATCCATTGTTGAAGTTTTTACATTGTTTATCCTTTACTATTTTGCTTAATAGGACCGTACTGCTATAGTTGTTAAGGCTAAGACGATCAACCGTAACAGATACAATCCTCCAGGCCCATGGCTCCTTTAGGTGAGAAAAGAAGGTGGTGGGAAAGCCAGAGTCGAAGGAACATTCTATTGTTTACAGAAGAGTTAGGGGGAAAGTTGCCAGTAGGTCTTTTAGGCCGTCCGACCGTGAGGTCAGTGGGAGAGGGCGGCGTCACCGACCGCGACGCGCCAAGGCATAATCCCAAGTGTCCATCGGCGCATGAATTGACTAGAGGACTGGAAAGCGGTTGGCCAGAGCTAATTTGCTACGAACGCTTTGGGACGCTGATCGGTTGACCAGTTTGGGGCCCGTCGATGCACCCGATCGTGCGAGGGCAAAGGTCGCGCGTCGGTGCGGACATGCGCCATAGCGCTGAGAAAGGCGCAACCGGGTGACCAAGAGTTACCCTGGGAGAACACATCAGTGGCGTCTCGAGTTTAAAGGAGGTGGACTGTAGAACCACTACACTGCCTCGATAGCTGTTATCATTGGGTTTGACGCACGTGTGACTGCTGGATGCAGAGAAGTCAAGAAAGAAGAGACAGAAGGTTTCGCAGTCTCCTCAGGCAAGTTGTTTTTCTCTATGTGCCCGCACGCGGAATAACAGGACCCCAGGGCCCTCTATAACCTGCAGCCAATCGCTAAAGTGGCGCACACTGATTGGCTTCGAACAGACCAAGAGCGTGAGGAGAACAAGAAGACATCCCGGGCAGTCTCGCAGCGGATCAACCAGGAATATGAGGGAGAAACCGTCACGCGCGAGTATGCAAAGTTTGGCAAGCGAAGGCAAGATTAGTCAGTGCAGTAGAGCTGATCATGGACTCCACCGATGTCTTGTTCGTCAGCTTTCGAAAAATACTTCTGCAGACTTGAAGCTCAAACCTACTCAGTAATTTATATCATTTACATGTGTGAATAAGTAGTTTTATTGCAAAAATATCAACTTGAAACCTTGAAAATTACGCTTGAAGAACAGTTTTCTGGCGTTCGCCTAAAAAGAGCACGTGTGCCCTAGACTAAACATTGCCCGACAAAATAGAATTCAAACCCATTGAGTTTCAACGAATTACAGCTCCATCAAACGTGGTTACTGCACGCTGAAGGGAAAAATACGTTATCCTCACGTTATTCATTCCCTGCACTACCCTATCCCTAAGGCTAGAGCAAGGGTTGCGTCTTAGTCTGTAGTCAGGTGAACTTCAATAGCCCATTTTTATCGCTACCCTTATGAATTAGACAACTCTGACAAAAGCAAAAAGCACCCCAGTTCCACTGACTGAAATGTGGATATGAAAAAAGGAGGTAGTGCTGGAGGATATTTAGGCGTCTCAGAAGTAGGTGTACTCAGCATTACAGTATTCAGGCCAAAAGACAGTTATGGGATGAATTTATTGTGTACATAAATCTCATTTGCTGCCACAGATGGCACTGACCACTGGCGAAGCCAGCGCAAGGGTGGACTGCGTCCAGTCATGTCCGAGAGAGCGTGAGACAGTGGTGGCAGGTGCTTCAGTCGGATTACGTAGCAGGGTCAAGTGTTCTCTAATTGGCGCGTGTGACATTACCCGAGGAGTGTCGTGTCTGGTGGCGTAGGCTAGGTCGGCCCCACCTCAGGTGCCCGAGCAGCGAGACGGTCACTAGACCGTGGGGGAGAGAGTAAGGTCGACCCTCCACGCGCTTATTTCCTCACTATAATAAATCTGAATGCGCTTGAATCTATCACGGTGCGCTAAAACCCGTGGCGTGGAGGGTGTGCGAACTGACGGGAAAACTCGGGCCACCTACGTTGCTGCTCCTCCAGTACGCGTGCGTTTGTGTGTGCGTATGGAAGGAGAAGGAGGACTGAGCGTTAGGCTGCAATGGCTCCCTCTTAATGTGGCCTTTATGGCGCTCCCGCGCACGTGGAAGCCTACCTAACGAGTCGGCTGGGTCATATGTGCGCATGTTGAGTGACTATCGCGCCAGCCGCTTATACTCTCCCTCATCCCCGGTCTTATTAACTTTGTCTATGCACCGGAAACGGAGGTGGGAGTGGCGAGCGAGTGGTAAGATTCCCCGCAAACCTGCTTAACTCCTGTTTCATTCGCGGTAATTCGCTGTGTTGCCTGTAGCTTGCTGTAGCCTTCGTGCAGCTTACCCAGCTTGCCTCAGTGTCTGCCTCGGCTCGCTTCAGCGTTTCCTGCGGCTTGTTGAAGCACGCGGCTGCCCAACCTCGAAACCGACGCTGGGAACTGTTAAACTACGTCGGCCGAGAGTGGAGGAAAGGGGTGTGTTTTAGTAGCGCTTGGGCAGCCGCGAGTACCTGCACGCACATATGTGTGTCCAACTGGAAGTCGGTCAGATGTCTGCAGGTCAGCGCGAATGACAGCGCTCACTGCGATAGTGGATGACCTTGAGGCAGCTGGCCTTGAAAAAGGACGCCGGATACAGCGATATTAAAATTCCGCTATAGATGTAGGAGGCTTCGGATCATGCATTCAAAGATCCAGTTATGGAAATGCCTAAAGTTATAGCCCACATCAATATGTTATTGTTCTTTGTGAGATTGATAATAAATGAGTCAGGAGACTACATTTAGGAAAAATAAGCGGTTAATTCACTTGCGTTGTGTGGTGAAAGCAAGAGTGTTCACACATCTGTCGCTGGTCCATAAATCAGTTCTGGCACTCTTGCCAAAAGCAAATACAATAGCCTACAAACGGAATGCCTATGTTGCGAGGCATTATCTTCTTTGTTTATACCATAAGCTAAACCCTGCTTCCCAATGCTGCGAAATACAGAAAAGCTTTAAGTTGCCAGGTGCTTACGAATCCGGACATAAATTGTCTATGCAGAAGGGGGTAGACAACAATGGAAGCGACGACCATATGGGCTACTATTAGGATTTTCCTGAATGAACTTTAAGGCAGATTAATTTTGAAGCAATATTTGGGATTCAGTCTGAAAATATGCGTCTTTACCAATTCATAATCCCAGTAAATTCAACACCGGGAGTAGCTGCAGACCCTAAAAGCATGAGTTCCCATTTAGCGTGCTTGCATGGAAACGCCGCGTGACTAGAATCTGGTTATCCTCATAAGCCACACTGGACTTTACCATAACGCAACTAATTATTTCGTTATAGTTAAGTTTTTAGTTTAATTGTTAATTATTTATTTTTATTATTTTAAGTTTCGCCTCAGTATAGCTTAGTTTTCTTTTTTAGGTAGTTTAGTTTAGATCGCCTCCGAGTTTTATTAGATTTATTTTCGTTTTAGTTTTGGATTCATTTCAGTCAATTTAGTTAAAGTAAACTACGATGCTCCTTAAAAGAAACCCTTACTGCAAAAAACACGCCACTTTTATTGATTTTTATGAAAACTAAAATGTCGAAATTGCGAATGGGGAAAGGTCTTGGGATGCATGAACTTTGGCCTAGCTATTCACATGCTCGTTCTGGAAATATTATAAAACTATTAGTATTGTTAGAGTACTAACGTGTGTGATTTTTCACGTCTTTCAGGTTGATAATAAATGAGGCAACAGACTGCCTGGAACAGCTGTATTTACGAAAAACTCGCATTTAAAATATTTGTGTTTTGTTAAGAAGCTAGGCTGCTACCTTCGAACGTAACGTCGCTTCTTGCGATCTTACCAATACGAGGACTAGTGGCCGGAATGAGAGGCAAGATCTATCCGCTGAGAGATCAGGACCCGACTAACTGTCGTCTTCTATCAGTATGATCGCTGCGTCGTCGGTCGCATTATCGGATCCACCCACCTTATCGACCTCGTGTTGGAATACTCCTCGCCCCTGCCCCAGACTGGGCGCACAGTTGCTTTCCACACCAGTTGGCAAACAGCCTCACCACGCGACCTTTTTATCGTCTGTGATCTTCATCTGTGCGAGGGCGGATTGTGCGGCCTTATTTCCCCCCTCCCCCCTTCATCCGCATCTGCTCTCCAGTCGTGCGCTTCTTAACCTCGGCAATACGCCTAGAGGCTGAATAGGATGCCCTAGCCGAGCGGTCATAATAAATTTCGTGGTCTGTAGTCTATAAGCGAATAAAACTCCACACAGACAGCCGTCGCATTCATACAGGCAGTGCTAACTCAAGACCGCTTTTCTGAGAGCTGTAAATACGAGCACATGCTTGAGTACGTGTGTGTCTTTTAACCTCTGTCCCTGAGTAAATTGCATTTTTGAAATAAGAACTGCCTGAGTTAAATATATATTTGAGCGCCGAAATAAGTAGGTGCACACCCGCTAGCGACACTTAGAATGTATTTTTAATCGTGCAACCTTGAAAACAGCACTTATAAACCGCAGTCGAGTAATAGATCTGTGGCCTTCACTAAAAAAGTGTACCTTTAGCCTGGACTTCACCTTGGCTGGAAAAATCAAATGCAAATACTGAGCTCCAAACCACTTGCGCCTTAGAGCAACTGGTGTCTGCATGTCAAAGGTAAGAACAATTTGTCCTCCAGTACTTCATCGCCTACATTACCGCATCCTTATAGCTAGGATCGTGATTGCCATTACTTTTATGAAGGAAGACTGAGCGCGAAACCAACCTGGTTATCTGACGAAGACAAAAAGCACCCGAGCTCCACTGCCTTTACTAAAAGCTGAAATATCGAGCTTGAAGAAGCGGAGAAAGCTGGGGGACAGATTAATCTTTGGTCCGTTTGTTCATATGCCCCGGTCTGGAAATATTATATGAGTAGCATTATTAGAATACCAATATTCGCGGTTTTGTGCGTGGCAAAAGTAGCTTATGTAGTTCCACCCATATACTCCTAGTTCCAGCATCATGTCCTACGAAAACGGTGGGTATAGGATTTCGGGGGTGAGGAAATAGGATAGGCAGGAAAGTAAATTTTCAAAAGTATGCGAAAAGTGAAAAAATGTAGTCGAAGTTGCTTCCCGCGGCCGCTGAGAGTAAGCTGTTTCGCATGTAAATTGAAGATGTGCGGGATGCTTCGCGCGGCGGTTTACACTGATCTTACTCCAGAAAGGTAAGTTGGACCTCAGGTAAGTTGAAGTAGATGACCTCCAAACCACTATTTTATTTTTCGGGAATTTTAAGAAGCTTGCAATTTGACCATCTGGTTTTCGCGCAATACGTTAAACGACAATACAGATTAAGAAACTCTACAGATATAAATCAACAACACTTCTGAATAAAATAAAATAAAATAAAAATGCATAAAGCAGTTATTAGAGAATATTTCACTGCGTATTCTCATTCCCCACCCACAAAACCCTATAAACACCGTTTTCATAGGAAAAAATGCTGGAACTAGGGGTATATGAATGGGGATACATAAGTTTCTTTTCTCTTGTGCGTTTTTTAAATGGGCACTGAATAAGACAAGAGACTGCGTTTAACTTTTTTGTATTATGCGGCGAAACAACATAAAATCACCCCTTGTGATTTTACTAATAGCCAATACAAGACCCAGCGGTCATAATGAGACGCGAAAGGTATTAGCTGAGACATCACGACCCCAAACACCCACTCTTCTATCAACTGCATCGATGCATCGTCGAGTCTAGTCTCGGACCTACCCAACCCACTTGATCTCATCTTGATATACTCCCCGCTCCTACCCCAGACATGGCGCACAACTGGTTTCCTGACCAGTTGGCGAACACCCTCACCGTGCAGCATTTTTATCGTCTGTGATCTTTATCTGTGCGAGGGCGGATAGTGCGGCCTTATCATCACTCCCCCACGCCTTCCCGCCTTCCCCCCGATCCCCCCCCCCATCCCCCCCGACCCCCCCCAACCCCCCCCCCCCGATCCCCCCCCGATCCCCCCCGACCCCTACCTCATCATGCGCCTTTTGACGTTGGCAAGATGCCTAAAGGCCGACTAGGAAACACTAGCCTGATGCCAATAACGAAGGTTGTCACGTGTAGTCTATAAGCGAACGGGAGTCCATGCAGAGAGTCGTCCCATTCATACAGGGACTGATAACTCGAGACCGTCTATTCTGAGGGCTGGGGATAAAAGGACAGGCTTGAGTAGGCTTGTGTATTTTATCATTGCCCTCTTTGAAAGAACGGCTTTCGAGAGAAGCACCGCATAGCTTACATTAACGTAAAACTCAAAAGCTCTACCTACCTTGGCTCTTATCATCAGGTAGAGTGTTCTTGGTCAGTGTGCTTCATATTAGCTGATGGGTTATTTTCTTCTAGTCGGATGTGGTTTGTGTTAAGTGTAAGGGGATGTTTCGACTTTTTAAGCCATCGCCAGAAGTATATTTCCACCAAATAATACCTGTCAGTTCAATGTAAATGAGTGTATGGAACGGACTGCTGTGAGTACAGGGTGCCCCAGAAGTAACTGACCCTTTTGATTTGCTAATAAAACGAAAACTGTTAGTGCTAGGATATTGAAACTTGCTTTATTCGAAAGAAAACAAATCCAACAAATCTGAAAGAACTTAAAAATAACATTTGTTCTGAAATAAGACAACTATCGCCTGATACACTAAGCAGCGTTATGGAAACGACAAAGAAACGAACCCTAAGTTTTCAAAACAACCATAGCCATAATATAAAAGACATTATATTCAAAACCTAGCTCTAATAAAGCATAAAAAGGTTTTTCTTTCGAATAAAACAAGCTTTAATATCCTAGCATTAATAGTTTTCATTTTATTGGCACATTAAAAGGGTCAGTTACTCCTGAGACACCCTGTATAAGTATTTTCGCGCATACCGGTTGTTACGGCAGCAGGAACCCCCCCCCCCATACACTTACTGCAGTCGGGGGAAAGAACGGGCCAGCAGGGTGCTGCCCAAAGTCAAGCCGCCCACGCTGGAGCGTGTCCGCATGCCAGCCGGGCAGGCTATGCGTCGAGCACACAGGACGCCCGCCCACATGGCGTGAACAGTGGCCGCAGTCAAGACGGTTCCCGAATGCCCGGGTGTGCGCTATATGCCAGAAAGGTTGTAGAAAGGCCGGAAATATATAAATAGGCCGGAGTGGACAACTTGAAGGACCCCGCTGTGTTTGTGTAGTGTTAAATAAAGCCCTTGCCTATCAAATCACTCTCTTGCCTTTTTCTGCCTACTAGTCATGTCAGAAAAATCTGTACTATAACACTGTTGAGCAACGAACACACCCCATATGTCCAAACTGTCATTCATCTGAAAATTTGAGTTTCCGCCAATCTGTCCTCATCGAGAATACAATGCTTAACAGGAAAATTCTTCTTCTCTAAGAGGGTAATACAGGCATGGAATGCTCTACCCGCATGTATTGTCATGCCCCCATCTGTGGACACGTTTAAAATGCAGTTGGATCAGCATAAAAAATACGTTCTCTACCATGATGCTAGACTAATTACAGATCCGCCCGTCAGCAAGTAAGATTTGCCAGAAGACTTCGCTGGCAGTAATTACCTTAAAAACACACTGCTCGCTACTTTTCAGTAATATATTTCTTGCGAATAACGATTTATACCGTGTTACGTCATCTCGTCGGCAGACCCGGTAACCAGCAAGGGCGCATGATGAGCGCATCTCCGACACTCGGTGATGTTCTTGTGACCACCGCAATCTTCTTCTAGTATGACCATTAGGATAATGAACAACTGCGATGGCCTCCTCCTGACATGATTCAAACAATTTCAGCAGCAGGATATCCGATTTACATAAACCCTTCGCCTTTCCTCCTCCCCACAGGCGACAGCTTTTCTCCTTAAAATCCCACAAATGGCATTAAAAACTAGACTTATGTAAAATTCCTACAGAGTTTTTTTTACTGTCTGCCCCCTACCGCAGTTCCATTGCTGGCAACGCCACATGTTCTTCATCATAGCTATGTACAAAGAGAGAGTTCAAAGGTATTTACTATATTTCCCTAATAAAACTGAACTGAACTGAAGTCTTCTTAGGTCACGTTCAAAAATGCTACAGTGGAGGGCCTTTCTCACGCTTTATGCAGCTACTATTTCTCCACAGCTGCGTACCCCTCCCATAAATGTCGGTCGACATACCACTCAACACCCAATACATTCTTCTCAGCCTTAAGGTGTGAAAAACACATAGCGCAGGAATCATGGAGGATTAACTTCAATGGATGATCTAGGATTTGGAGCAGAAAGCAACGCAGGCTCCATAAAATATTGGCGAACGCGGTGCCAAGCACTATCAGCAAGTGAGTAAATTCGCGCACGAAAGCTTGCCTCAAGTTTTTTAACTTTTCGGAGCCATTCCCACAAATCTGGTGCTCCAAGTATGGAGAGAGAGGAGCTTAAGTAGACCAGGGTTGCTTCTATTCTCATCACCTGCCCACCAAAAAACTTATTGGATAATTTCGCACGAAGTTCGAATATGTTAGGGTGACCTCTCACACGCCTTTTGGAACGAGCATGTGGTCACTTACTACAAGACTATCTGGCACATGAACAACTTTTGCTGCATTAGTTACCCTTACTATTACCCCGAATGGTGGACAAATTATTTGATTTGATGCTTGCGTCACCCAAAAGGGTTTGTTCACGTAAGTGGCTGGACTATTTTTAGGCCTAAAACACTGTAGCCAGACAGTCCCGCTTCCTCGAACCGCTCAGGGCCGCTCAAGTGTGATATCATTTCATCTTATACCTATCAGACTGACCATCAGTCACTCGACTGACTTCATGCCAGCCATGAAAGTTCATCCATCAAAAGCGACAAAGTTGGTCACAATCATACGCGGTTGGTTCACGAAATTTGAGGCTTGCTGTCTTCTGTTCTTTGCCTTGTTAGCAGCCATTTTACTGTTTTCAAAAATGACCAGATACGACATGGATCACCGCTCACAATACCCCTTATAAGACATTTTTCTCCCCAGTCTGCCACAGCATGGCAGACATCGGGGCGAACTAGAGTGAAGGTTGCCTTGTAGTGACCTCGTATTCTGAGCCCTGCTTTCCTCGCATGCCTCTGGGGCAGGCCGCATGTCTGTCTCTCGTGTCCACTAAGTAATTGCACACCGGAGTTTGTCAAAGACAGGTTAAGGTCACGGACGTGTGTTCACCCTCTGTCTGTCCTAAATGGACATTCACTATCCAAGGCCAGTTCAAAAGGACCTTATTGCGTTGACAGCTTACGCTCAGACACTCCCGGACTCGGCAACCTCACTGCCGGTCATGCAGATATCGGTGCCCGGCGACCTTAGCGCTGTAGTGCGACTATGGACTCGACCCCCTCTTGGCCGGACTGCACTTGTTCGGGAGTAAATTACTCATGAATCATACCGCTCCTTCTGCACTCAATCCGATTATTCATAAAAATCTGACCTTCCACGTTTTATTTACTGGTTTATAACCTTTGGGATACGTCTATCGTCTATCACCCCGCCGGACTATTTCGTATGCTACATTGCTGACTCCAACGTTCTCTGTATCCTACAGACTTGTGCAGGATCTATTGCACACCTCCCTTTTCCCTTACCTATATGGGCCTCGTATAAAGGCACGGTACAGACACCCATGTGTGTAGATATTCACAGCCGCTCATGGACACGCCCCTTCCTGGAGTGTTATTTGCAGCCAATGCCAAAACTTTCAAGTCAGAGCAAAACTGTTCAGGCTACCGTTACCCCAAAAATTAGGTTTACCACCTATTCTGATAAGATAGAATAAGGCCTCAGCCTCGAAGACGTTCACTTTTATGCTCCTTGATTCACGCAACAACCGAATAGACATCGTCTCGCCAGTCAACAGCACTGAACTAAAAATAGAACACTTGAGCGCTGCCGTGTATTCTTTGGAAAGCAAACTTTTAAGTACTGCATTTTCGAGCGGCACCCTATGTTTTTCTGCACAAAAGTACGAAAACACACGCCCTCACTTGGAGTGCATAATTTGCCACGTCTCTCTCAGAAGGTCACGAAAAGCGCCTGTATTCATAATTTTCTGGATCACGCTACCAATTTAAGTAAGCGCAACTGGCTTTCTACCCAAACTGCATGGAATTTGGTTATCGAGTGATATTTCCAGAGTTCTGTCCACATTTCACAAAATGGGCTACAAATTTGATCCTATCCGCAATGCTGTACTCAGTGGTCTTATGGCTCTTACGTCATTTTGAAATGTTTGAGAGAGATACGCTTCATTTTGAAAATGCCAGTCTTAAATTGTCGGCGAGACCATATTCTTTTCGCCGTGAATAAAATAAAGCACACGAACCAATTAACACCAGGAGATTGCAAATAACACATAGTGGCTGAACACCTCAATTGCAAAGGTAATGAATAATCGTCCTTGAATGAGTCGCAAATTTCCGGCTCACAGTATTGCGAGTCCTGCAAGCAGCTTGCCTAAGTTTGTAAATGCTTGATTATTTCTCCCATACCAGGGAGAATGCATTGACGAAAACTTTTAAATTATAATGGGCAGCATTAGGCATATTAAATACTAAAAATAACTATAAGAAGTACTCAGTGTTTGTTAAGGAAAGTAAAATTTTCTCGATAATTCCCAGTTTCTGGAGACGTAACGAATAGGTATAAATTCGAACAATAAATTTAAATATTTTGTTAAGTATAAAACTGAAAGCAACCAATTTCTTTATATAAAAAGAACTTGCCTTTCGGCAAAATATTTTGTACATGTGGTAGTGAGTGGATAACTAGTTATTTAAGATCGTGAATTAAAGTGTCTCTTCATTTCGCTCGTTTTTGGTGTCTTCATCGATAAGTCGATAAATTGCGCTTTTGTTCGATGTTTATATTAAAACCTTTAAAATAAGATATTACTAAACAACATTTACCGAAAAAACGAGCTTTTGGATATTATTTCCTAGGAATATGGCCATGTAGGTTAAATTTGGAAATGCTTCAAAACAGCAAACTACATTTTCGAGCATACAAAATGTCTGCCAGATACCACGCATATTGCTATTCCTAAGATTAATTTAAAAAACCTTCCATAATAGGTTACCTCTTTAAAAAGTGCTTTTATTGGATATTAAGCTGATGAACTTCTGCGTATATTAACTTTTTCTGAGGTAATATCACAGGAAAATTGGCCAATTTTGGCAATTTCTTCAATATACCTGAAGATAAAACGATTAAATTTGACTAGAGATGAAAGAACATACCTTTCTCTTTATAGCGGAATATTTTCCACCTACGAGGATTAATTCCACAATCCGTTATAAGCTTCTGCATAAAAAAACAGGCCACACATATGACTATTTTTTGAAATACTTAGCATTCATCTGTCTGTTCCGTTACTAAATAACGCTTGATCGGAACGTATTGTTTTCCAAAAACTATATTTCTACATGACTTATATTCCATAAGGCCTTCTATAGGTTGTCTTCGCGGTAACATATGGAAACTTTGTGTACGCTTAATGCCAGCTGCGTGGTGAAAGAAAATGTTCTAACAAAAACTTTTGTTACTGCATTTTTTGCAAAAAAATCACACAATAGCTAAATATACTTTGTGAAACTTCTATCGCTGTTTTTTTTCTGAAAATAAATGCGATTCCTTGAACTTTGCTTGACTTCCATTTGATGATCTTCGCACTTAATTTCCCAGTTCTCAAAGGGATTATTCTCCACCTTTTTTACGAATTATGGGATTCTTTGACAACAAAATGTACATTAGGAGAAAGTGTGTTTCTGTCTTTCCATATAGCATAGGTAAGTTATTCAATATAAACTTACGCTTGACTTAGCCAAAACGAGTGCCTATTTCAACGCGCGCGCGCCTCAAATTGCGGTTCAAATTGCTCATCCTCCATGGGAAATACTATTTTCGGGATTTCGGGATTTCGGACCAGCTAGCACTCTGGCTGACACTCGTTATTAGCTATTGGATTCGTTTTCACAACATTCCCAGCATCAGAAGCCACGGTAGGCACTAGTCAAAACGAGCAACATCTCCGTGACCACCTTTTGTCACTAATTCTCAGGGATTCCAGCTATCTACAAACGGCTGAGTCGTTCCAATATCCTTTCCATACAGTTAATCGCTTTATACATATTGCATAGAGCTTTAATATCGTTTAACTTTACTTCAATCTATGATGGAAAGCAAAACTAAACGTTCAGTGCAACGTGTAAAAAGTCTGCCGCGAGTGGGATTTGAACCCAAAACCTGTGGTTCGCGGGCATCGGTCGTTATAATTAGACCACGAGGGCGCACGGTTTCCACTGATGTAATTCAGGATATTAGCCCAAATCGCAATTTCGAGGGTAGAAACCGCATGGCTGGCGCAACGAAATCGCGCCCTGCTAAAAGGCCTAGAAGTCCTCGGAGCTCATTAGACACGAAGTACGAAGACCGAGATGGCATATTAGACATGGAACTTTCCAAAGCATTTTCCGTCATGCAGAAGGATATGGTATGCCTTAAAACGGAATTAGCGGAACTGAAGTCACTTTTGCATATTCTAACGCATGGCTCGATGTCGGAGACGACTAGAAGCCGAGAAAAGGCCAAGACGAAGAAAACAGAGGAGGTTTCTATACTCCAAAAGCAAACTACAGCAGAACCGGTAGTTGAAATCGACCTAGTCAAAGAGTCCGAAATCCACGAAAATGTAGAAGACCCGGGAGTCGAACCCTGTACGTTGGGCCAACAGGCAGACGGTGTCGCCACTAGACTAGCAGACCACGATGAAAGGACTGAACATTTTTTTTACGCAAAGGGTGTCATGCTTATCACAGTCCCAAAAACCAAGCAGGCGGTGTCTAAGATACCAGTAAGAACTAGTCTGGTTGCGTCTCCCAAAAAGCCCAAGATGCCACTGACTACCACCCAAAAAGGTGGCCTTGGCACAAAAGAGGAGCTGCCAGGTCCTCCCAATTATCGGATGCCGGAGCTAAGGGATCTCACAGCCCAAGTTGAGGATACCCACACGTCGGTAGGGTAAACTAATAAACCTCATAGCCCGTTATTTAATCGCGGCCAGTGCATCGCCATACAAGGCATGCCTGAATCTTCTTCGGAGACGCCAAAGAATAGAATTGACCATGGTAAGGAATTATTTCCTGGATACATTAAACTTTTCCTACATGAAAATGAAGAAATGGTGGTCCCCATCCTAAAGGCATTTAGGATGGGCCTGAAGAAGGGTCCACATACGGACTCGGGTCAACCCAGACCAATAAAATTTATACTCAAGCACGAAGAACAAGCGAAGCTACTGTTGAACAGGAAATCACAACTATGGAATGATTACCCAACGATTTTTTTTCAGCGGAAGTACTCGCCGGCCGAGAAGGAGAAGTGGAAGGCAGTGAAAGCCGAACTCCACAGGAGATCCAATGCGGGCGAGAGGAACCTGCGAATAATGAACGGGGAAATCATCACCACCCAGAGGTCATTCCTCTGGAGACAGCCAATAACGCTGAGTTTTACAGACAAAATGCAGACCAAAACTCAGGCAATAAAGAGGTTAATTAGCAAAGACCTTCCGGCTCCCTCGACCCACAAATCGCTCAGAATTCTATGCCGGCGAAGCTGCGCTTTCTTTCTACGAACGCACAGAGTTTGCTTCAGAAGATTGACGAGCTCAAAGTTTGTATAGCTGACCTACAGCCGAATGTCATATCCATTACAGAGACCTGGCTACAGGCTGACGTAATGGATGCCGAAATTGTACCCGGAGAGTACAAAGTTTTTCGTCGGGAACGGATACATAGGAGGGGAGGAGGAATAACAGTGTTTGTCAAGATGGGCATCATTGCGTCAGAACTGAAAATTGGTTCCTCTCATGATTGTGAAGCGCTATTGGTGGATTTAATCGAGATCAATGGTCCAACTGTCATATTACAAGTCGATATGTGACTGTCTAGGAGGGCTCTTTAGGGAGCTTCAGAGCAAAACGGAGCATTAATGTTCCTTAACCAGATCGGTGAGCTCTCTTCTTCTATCAAATTCCCGATGGCAGTCGGTAAAGCAATGATACAGTGTTATGCTCCATGACGAAAGTCCCGGGTTCGAATCCCGAGTGATACACCTTTGAGACTGGACATGACTGGCTGACGATGGCTATCAAGCCAGAAACAAACTGCCTGCGAGGGTTCTAGATTGAACTCCGAAGCATAACGAGGAGGAGCATGTACCTTAAGCTCCGGCGCTAACTGGCTCTGCATGGCGACGATGCAGTGTACACGCAATGACCAGCACAGATAGGGGGTTTGCCGGGGCAGGTTCCTTGGGCTGTCTGAGCTCACGTCATGTGCTACCTAGAATGTTGAATCAGGATTAACTTTTAGTTCATCAAAAGTGCATCTACGTATTCACATAAGGGGGTTTTGTATCGCACTTTTCTCGTAAAAAAAAGTAAAGCACTTAACCTCAATGCCGTAAGAGTTCACAAGGCCAAATTTACGCAAAAAACACAGCCCAAATTGGATATTTTTTACCAGCTGTTTATGTATTAAAAATATAAAGGTCTCATAAGGACATAAAAATCCAACTTACACACTGCCTAGATGGCACTGTCAGTAGAGGAATTCTGAGGGGAGTTAAGCGATCTCCGTCGAGTGACCAGCACACTACCACATGTCTATTTTAGTAGAACCCTGCTCCATGTACGATGGACTACCTAAAAACGCCCAGTGTACTGCTGAGATTTCTTCCGATATGTATGCACTTTTATTCCTCCAGAGTTGTGGGGCTGACAGCGCGTTGGCAATCATTTTCTGGACATGAAAACCCACGAAACTTAAGAAGGTCTATTGATAGAATAAAATAACCAATAAAGACCACAGAGACTGGATTAGATATTTCCGGCTTATCAACCGTCATCAGCCAGTCAACCCGGAGGTTCGAACCCGCAACCTGTCGGTAAGATGTGCAATGCCCTAACCATTGAGTCACTGACTCCTTTTCTTAGTAGTTGTGCGCTCACCCATCACTTTAGTGGATATAGTTGCACCGCACAAACTCCGAGTGCAGCTCTCAAACTCGGCAGACAATGGTGCGTGCACACCAGCGTCTGTCGCCCCCAATCCGGTCTGGCCAATCATCTCTCTGGTGCTGCATCACACATGATCGCATTGTAGACGCTGCGCTGACTTCCGCGCTCTCCCACTTCAGATGCCATCCCCTCTCGGGTACGGTCACACGTCTTTCTGCCAGTCCAACTTCCGTTAACCTTTTCCCCAGTAGCTATGTAGAGATTTTGCTATTTTTCTCACGTGGCATTCGACTTCTTCTTTTTTCCTACGGGATAGGGCCTGAAGACCGCAACGCCTTAGAACCCACACTCGAGCCGTTCCAGCAGGTGCACAATGATTAGATTTATAAGTCGAATAACATAAACGGTAACAACAAGGGAGACTGCAATGACCATTTCTGGCTTAATAGGCATCATTATCCAGTCATCCCAAATTCCACCTTCTTTTCCCCTAAGCTTCGAATCCGCAGTCCGGTAGTTACAGGTCCAACGCCCTTTAAAGCTGCTTTCAAGCTGGTTTTCAGCATATCGTATCAAGGTTTCAGTGGTTATAACAGTTCGAGTACGCCGTAACGCTCTCCAGGAGTCACTTGGATATTCGTTCCTCTCAATGCAGTCCAGAATAAACCTAGCCACTATTCTCGCCTCGACAAGTTCGGTGTTTAATTGAAGGTGCCCATTGAGTGCCTTTAACACCGAGGGATCCTTGGATTGTTTAAAGGTCACAAAAATTCCCATTACAGAAATCCGAAGAGGAATTGGTGAGCATAAATATACTTTACGTATACATACGTATGTGTACGTATGCTCGCCGATTCCGACCAGTGGGCACACACATCCCCCGTTTGTATAGTCTACCAAAGATCCATAAGGATGGCCTGCCGGTTCGTCCTATTCTGTACATGCGCAATTCACCGTGTCATGCGATGCCTTTGCAGCATCAAATTGCACCACGGAGCTATCGAGACACCTTTGAATTTATCGACGACATCAAAGATGTTAACTTAAACGGCATGAGGATGTTCTCCCTAGACGTCTCCTGGCTGTTTTCAAACGTCCCCGTTACCGAGACAATAGAATACATCTGCGAATTCCTATTAAGCAATCAACTAGAAATAGGAATACCGACAAATGTACTAAAGGAACTACTACTGAAGTGCACACTCAATGTGCAGTTCCTCTTTGACAATCAAATATACAGACAAATAGATGGCATTGCCATGGGCTCGCCTCTGGGACCTCTCCTGGCTGACATATTCATGGGCAAGCTGGAGAAATTTCAACTAAGCGATCAGATCCACAAGTTAAAGCATTACGGTTGCTACGTGGATGATATCTTTGTGATCGCCACTGCCGAAACCGATAGAGACGCACTGATAAACGCAGTCAATCAAGTCCATCCATCCATACAGTTGACGTTGGAGATGAAAACAGCAGGTTCGCTCCCTTTCCTGGACGTCCTCCTGATAGTAGCGTCCGAAGGAGCGTGCATAGAAAGAAAACCCAGTCTGGACAATATACGAACTTTAACAGTTTCGTACCCCTCCAACAGAAGTGAAATCTAGTTCGCTGCTTAACGCAATGAGCTAGAAAAATTTGCTCTGAACACACAAATGAAGATAAACTAAAAAAAAAACAGGACTTACCCCGTGAAAACGGATATCCCGAGAGATTAATTGCCAAGAATATCGCTCCCTACAAAATAAAACCCACAACACATACTGTGAAAAAGAAAACCTTATTTCTTGAAGTGCCCTTTCGAGAAGACGTGGCAGGTGAACTTCTGAAAAAACGCCTTGCCGAGGCTGTGTCACGAACTTTCCCAGCAGCGAGAGTTCGAGTACTATTCTCAACTTACCCGGTCTTACACGGGGAAGCCAAGGACAGGTTACTTCCACGTGCATCTACTCCTTTACTTGCTCCTGTGGGGCAGGTTATATTGGTCGCACGAGTCAGCGCCTTTCCAAGTGAATAAAAGAACTCCTCCCACAATGACTCAGGAAAGGTGAAGTCAACACCACCAGAACAATCAACAGCTCTATTCTAGCGCACATGGTAGATTCAGGACACCAGGTGGCCCCCAACGAAGCCTTCAGGGTTATCTACAAGGTCCCACCAAGCTGCCCTAAGTCACTGGGTCCGCGACTGCTAGCAACAGCAGAAGAAACTGCTATCCGATTGAGGAAGCCGATTCTGTGTGCGCAGAAGAACGTGCTGCAGGCCCCAAGCTTAGCGTGGCTAACGGCCACCTAGTTACCGGCATTTTTCCCCCAGCCTCTTCTCTCCCTTTTTCCCCCCTCTCCCTAATTGTCGCTTAATTAGCCACTTGTTATTACCCCAACCCCTTCTTCTATCCCCTGGACTAATTTGCTTGTAACTTTGAACATAATTTTAATCTTTAACCCCCCCCCCCTCCCATATAAATTTAATGGCCTACCGCCTGCGCCATCTCCTGCCTCTGCCCTACTTGATTGGTTATGAAACCAGGCCCAGGTGAGAGGGGTGGGTAAGGAGGAGGAGTGCTCCAGATGCAGCACAAGTCTACTGCCATTTTAAACATGCTTTGGGGCACAGGTTTGACCTCTTCGCAGTTCGCCAATTGAACTGCCGTCATCGTCGTGTATGTGTTTGTGTGTGTGTGGGTGTTCCAATTTTAGTATATTTACCGCCGAAGCAGGAGACCTCAGGCCTCGCCCACGGACGCTGACCGGCAACGGAGCATGGGTAGTGCCCTTCAGTCGTTGACTGACTGGTTACCCCTCTCAGGAGGGTGTTAGCCCACGCTTCATGCAGGGCTGCTCTCACCCTTCTGAGATCCAATGGTCTGTATGCACATGCAATGCCAGTCTTCAGCCAACCACGGTCCCTGCGGCCTGGAAGGCGCTGGCACTTTCTCTCAATTCTGATTCCCTGCTGGTGACTGCGCTCGCGCTCCCACTGGGTTTCAGGCCCCACTGCGGGTGCCCGAAAAGCTAGGCGGTCACTATGCGGTGGGAGAGAGAGAGAGAGTGAGGTCGACCTCGACGCGTTTCTTTCCTCACTATAATAAACCTGAATGCGTCTGAATCTATCACGGTGCGCTAAAAAGCCGTGGCTTGGAGGGTCTGCCAACTGACGGGAAAACTCGGGCCCCCACGCAGCTGGTCCTTCTGTACGCATGTATCTGTGGGTGCGTACGGAAGGAGAGGGAGGACTGAGAGTCAGGCTGCAATGGCTCCCTCTTAATGTGGCCTTTATGGCGCTCCCGCGCAGTCGGGAGCATACCTTGCGAGATGGCTGTATCAAGGTTGCGCGTGCTGAGTGTTTAGCGCACCAGCCATCTACACCCTACCTCATTCCCCGTCTTATTGACTTTGTCCTTACACCGGATACGGAGGTGGGAGTGGCGAGCGAGTGGGTAGATTCTGCGCGAGTCTGCCTAAACTCCTGTTTTCTCTCGTGCCAGTTCTCTGCGTTGTTCCCGCTTGCTGTCGCTTTCGTGTTGCTTGCCCAGCTTGCCTCTGTGTATGCTGCAGCTTGCTTCAGCGTTTGCTGCGGCTTGTTGGAGAGCGTGGTGCCCATCGTCGAAATCGACGGGGTAACTGTCGGTGTTGAGACAGCAACTAGTTCTCAATATGCTCATCGATTCGTTACGGAACTCAGTGGTCCCCTTCGGTCTTGGGGCCCACTGTTGGGCCCCGCTAGAACGTTTACCTTCTGATCAGCAGATGGCAAGTTAGAGTTAAAGGATATACACGCCTGGCCGACGATGGCTAGTTAACCAGAACTGGCTATTTCCGTCTCCCTCGCCTTGTTGGTAGTGCCTGCCCGCCATTAACTTATGTCTTCTTCAAATGTAATGCTAAAAGAAGGGGTCTTCTTGCAGTTAAAAAAATATGATTATGAGATTTCCTGGACGGTAACATGTCCATTCATAAGGCATTTTATGTTTAAATTTATTAGTGCTGCTTGTTAAGTAAGCAACGTAATTGCCGCCCATTGCACAGTTTCATAAACACTTTATGAGGTCTGCTAATAGCGTAAAGAAATTTGTTATCTTTCCTAGGCGAAAAATATCCGGCTTAGAGCTTGCATACCCTAAATAAAAGTTTAAAGATGGTTGGGGTTTCAAACTATTGGAGGAATTTTATGACGCATCCGTTCTTCAAATAGGAACTTTCAAGAAGTATTTCGCAACCAAATAAATACAACGAATGGTATTTTTGTGCATGTTGCCTATAAAATAATGCAGTAGGTGACTCAACTCACGCAAAGTCGTGGTTGCCATTTGAGTTCAGCATATATTTTGATCCGATGCGGGAATTGTATCCTCCGAAATATCCATAGAAAGCAAAACTCCCGTTTATTTCAGTCTGGTAAAGGGAAACAGGCCGAATTTTGTCGGCAGCGGAGGTTGCTCGATATCGAAGACATAGCCTGTGATATTTTGTATGACAGAAAAACTTTCTTGTCTTTGCGCGTTCCGCTATAGGAAAAAACTAATATAAGCAAGAAAGGTTGCAGATATATCGTTCACAGTAGCGAGAAATTAGACAAAGGCAAATTTACAGGCTTGCATTGTTTTTCAGAAAGTGGGAGCAATTTCAGTTTTACAAAAATATTGTTTGCCGATGTCTAAAAATATCCGTCATAAAACGCAATAGAAATGTTTTGACTGTATTTTTTTACCGCATACACGATCGAAGACCGTAAGCAACAATGCATGTTGTGGCCTGTGGCTGATGAGGGCCAATAGCCCGAAATAGCCCTATCACAGTACGCCAAGTGTGTCTGCCGGAACACTGCTATAAAAACAAAAAATAATCTTGTCAAATCTAAAACATGTGACATGCTACTTTTCTGTAAAATATAGTTTCTGCTAGTATGCAATTTAGAGACAAAACGGACAGAGGATCATCGGCTTTCGTAAAATTATAATATACATTCGGTGATTCTTCTTTGCATGTGCAATCTTAGATCGGCGCCTAAAAGTAATCAGATATTGTGAACAGTGATTCTTTTACGTGAGAAAAGTGGGTTGCTTTAGTTGCAGTCAAAATTGAATCATTTATTTTCAAATTTTTAGATCCTTACTAAATATGCCATTTTACAGACTGTGAACTGTTCATCGATTAGGCATCGTCCTTATTAACTTAAAATGGTGCTTGTGACCTGTAGAAAATTGTCCGCCTCTATAGCAGAACATTTTCAACGGGAAGGTGCCCTTACTTCGAATAGTAAATTTACAGAAAACACCAATTATCATCAAATAATTACAAGAAAGAATATTTAGTGCATGTTTTATATAACATATATCTAAGCTCTTAATTCCACGGACAGTTTAATTGAAACTCTAAAATCGTTGCGTGATCAAAAAATTAATTAAATAGGGTTTTAATATGATTGGCGTATAAACTAATAGGGAGATATTTTCTCACACTAGGATGACGTCTTATCACCGAGCATCCTTACAAAAAGCATACTACGTAAAACATGGCTACATATGTAGAAAGCATTTGTCTCAATGATTTTTTTCTAGAAAACATGCAAAAACTAGTTTTCCTCATTCTTTTTGGTAGAGATGTAGGTCTTTTTCAAAATTAATATTTGAAGAATGATAATCTTTCCTTTTAAATTTTATATAAATCACCGAATAATTATGAACGCTACCGGCCGGTAGGCATTCCTAACTTAACACCGTGTAAATCCTGTATATGTAGACTCATTCATTTTTTCATGCTGTACTGGGGAGGTCACATAGTGCTCATACAGTTGTGAAATTGTTGTGGATGATGTTGCAGACCTAGGGTGAAGATTATTAAATTGAGTAAAACCATGTATTATGAATTAATATTTCACTGCCGTAAAAATCTAACTATTATGTGTTTGTTACACTGGAATCTACACTCTCATAAAGTATCAACTCTGAAGAAGGCGTTATCTGTGCATGCTTTTAAATTTCCAAGGACGGGAAAAGCAGTGAAACAAGAGCACACTACTTAAGATGTAATATTTTGCAGGATATGTTTAGTGCAAGTGGTCTAGGGAGGCTCCTTCACAAATAGACATGACTGAAGTTTCGCGTTATCGGTTTGCATAATAATGAATATTACAAATCTACCTAATTCGTCCTTTCTAAATGAAGGCACATCGCACAATTTCGTAATATTTTGGTGTCCTTATATGTTTAAATATCTTTTAAGAAACAACATGTATTAGAATATCATTTCTTGTACTCATTTGGTAAAAAAACAGTGTTTTCTTCAAAGCTGTTTTACTTGAAGAGAGCATATTATGCGCTTTTTACAAAGTTTCTGATTTCGAGATTTTTTAAGGACCGTGAAATGTTCATTCGTAAAGTGTTGTACCTGTACATTTACCAGTTTTGCCTATAAAGTAGACAAAATGCTGCATACCCATGGTTAGGGTCAGGACTAGAACATGGAAAAACGGCTGGTCGTACGCGAAGGTGATACCTATTTTCCTGCTATGCTGACTTTTTCTAGAATATAAAACTAAGGTCTCGGAAGCGCCGAAAACCGATAGCAGAAATACAGCGAAGTATGTTTTCGCCACTTTTCTATGACTATCTAGTATAAATTACTGGATATGTGCATATTCAGATGTCGCCGTTAGGCATTCGAATTCAGAAAAGTAGCTTTGTTCAGCAAATCCTTCCGTCGACAAAACGCCAGTCGACAGCCCAGTGTCTAAAAGAGTAACTTAATTCTTTCCTCCTAGTTTCATTCCTTCTCATGGAAGTTAAGCTGGGTTCAAGTTTTTGGATAGAAATGACGTTTGTACGTTGGAGCTCCCCATTCGTTAAATGCAGCGGGAATATATCAAGCATTTGGAAACGAAAACAACAAACAGCTTCAAAGTAAAATATCGAAAAAATGTACAAACAGACAGGATATTTTTAGAGTTAGTAGCGCTGGAAGACATAAAAACACGTAGGTTGCATAAAGCACACGGATACTTTAAAAAAATACGATTCCTGTTCTTCAACCTTCATTGGGAATGTCAGCGATAATGTGCGCTGAGTGACTGTTCAGGTGAACAACCCATATAACTGCTTAATCCCATGGGAAATTCACCTAGTTTTAGCTGCATACTTGGTTGTTTTCAAACGATTTTGTGTGATTAAAGTAGTCCAAAAAGTTGGATTACCAGTTATACCTTTAAGTTTTCAAGAGAAATTCATGCGATTAGAACGTTCACTATGCATTTATTTGTGTTACAAATAAACGTTTGCATACATCCGGTTTAATTAGAATAAAGATAAGAATCTACCTGCCAAATCTCTCGGATTTAGCTTCAATGACCATGTGAAGCGAGTGTTCTTTGGGTTAGTTGAAATAAAGTCTTTTAAATTTTCCACATATGGCTTTGAATATAGGGCAGGTTAAAGGAAAAGTTTACTGACGTCCCTTTAATGCCGAATCACTCTCTGTGTTTCATTTTAAGCTATGAGGACAGTTCAGATCCGCGCCGAACAAAAAAGGATTGTCTCAATTAAACACACAAAACAAGTAGTACAGCTATAAAATCACATGAACGAGGTCAAAGGCTCTGAGATTAATCGGTATAATTTATATTATTATTTACGCTCTGAATTTACAACGGTATGGGAATCTATATAAATATCCATACTATTTAATGAGTTCCTTTTGTATCAAGTGTTTGCAAATGGCTGTAAAACTGTGCATTCAAAAGTCGACATCTTGGCGTGTTTGGAATCACCTAGGATTGTGCTCCACCTTGTAAACGCCCACCTAATTAATCCTTTCTAATTTAAAAAGCATTTCAGAAGTTTGGTAAATATTTCCTGAGACCGGTCACTGGCTGGGCACAAGCAGGTGCATGTCACAAAATCTGAACCAGCTAAGTCGACGATGGCCTGTAGCGGCTGTAGCCTTACTGTCTTCTAACGCAGCAAGCTGCACACGAGGTCAGTTGATGGCAATCTTGGTCACGTAAACGCTCGATCACGCGCGAAGGTCACCGTGTTCACGCATACCAACGCTCAATCTTTGGCCTCACGCGGCGGAGCACAAATACACGCATTCCGGACCATCCCGGTCTGGCCAATCATCTCCCTGAGGCTGATTCACACAAACACCACTGTGTGGGCGTGACGATCCCGCATTCTCTTCGCATCGGATTCTACCCCGCCAGGGAGCGGACGCAGGCAGCCTTGTTGGCGTCCATCAGAGACCGGCGCTCATTGTTGAACGTATGCCAGGCCGAGTAGCAACATCCTCCTGTATAGAATAAACCATTCCTAGTACTCTGGCCCCTCATCTCTCCACCTTTTCACAAGAAAGAACATAGTGGCAGGGGTTTCAACATAACTAACTTTACCTCCCACGATAAGCTCGTTCGGTCCGTCCATTCATCGTTGCGTTTTTAGCTGCCTGTCTCTGCATCGGGAATGAATGTCATGGTAGCATGGGATTTGTATAGAAACGGTGCTAGCCGTTTCGGACCGCTGTCTTTGGATTTTGATTACGTCAAGGGTGGTGCAGTGACGGTGACTCACCCGTGTATTTGTTTTAATTTATTGTAGACGTGCAGCGCATCTGTCGCACGCTCTCTTACATCCCCCACCTGAGCCCGGGGTCAAGAATAAGTCAAGAAGACTGGAGGCGGGATCTGCTACAGCTGGATGGCACGGCCAACTTCGATCCTATGCGTGGCGCCACGCCCCCCACCCCCAGTTTCGTCCTTCGTTATCGGCGCGCAACCCAAATAACGCCTGACGTACCCTGATCTGGCACCCATGCTGGTCCAGCTCATCTATCCCCCGGCTCTTTTATGGCGCCGACAAATATGACAATGCAGAGGCTCTAGTCCTCTTTTCTCTTAACGCGTAACGCCGCATACGAGGTCACGCGGGGCAGTCAGCCGCCTCACCGAGGCTGCTGCAACCAACATCAACGCCGGCTAGCATGTGCGCACACATCGACCACTCTGACCAATCATCTCCCGATGCCGGTTCACAGAAAGTCCACTCTGGGCCCTTGTGAAAATTCCCGCGCTGACGAAAATTTTGGATTCCGCCCCGACGGCGTCGCTGGCTGCTGTGATGACCCCGCGTTCTCACACACCCCCTCACGGTCGAATGCCATGCCAAACCGAGCGGCAGCCTCCTCCTAACTATTCCCTAATCCTTCTGTAGAGGATATACTGTCCTTACCTCCTCTTCTTCTCTGAAGGAACCGGACCTGGACGATCTTAGCTGTTAGGGTTTGTTCGATTAACCTTAAAACTACTCGATAGCAGCTCGACCGTTCTTTGTGATGATTTCCACCGCATACTCCGCCACAGGGTTGTGCATAGTACAGTACACTTGCGCCGCGTCAACCGCACTCCCTCACCCACTGACGTGTGCTGTCAATACAGGCTCAAAAAAGCGTGGGATCAGGCGCAGCTGGATGACTGGCGCGGCAGAGCCCCCCCCCCCCCCCTACGCGTGCCATTGTAGCGCTGGCGCCAAGCCCGCGAAGAGCACGTGACTTCGCTATTCTACCTCCTTCTGGGCCAACCAATCATAGGTGCCGCAAACTTCTATTGGCCAAGAAGATGATCAAGTGTCCAGTGGCTCACTTCCGCATGACGTTTATTCACTTTCGCCCATAGCATCCTAACAGACAAACGCGTGCGCGTGCAGGGCCCAGGGCTTGCCGCGCGTCTGGGATTCAGCCCACCATTGAGTTGCTGTACACAATAAAGGCTACCGAACCCTGATCTGCCTTTCGTGTTGTTCCAGCTCCCGGCAACAATAGTTTAAGTAGTGCACGTCATGTACCCATACTTCCAGCATTTTGTCAGCCAGAAACGGTGGTTATAGGGGTTTTATGGGTGGAGAATTAGGAAAGGTAGTGGAGTATGCTTTAATTACTGCTACATACATCCCTGTGTTATTGTATTGAGAAGTTATGTTGATTTATATCTGTAGACTTTCCTTTCCGATTATCAAAATTCTGTTTTCTTGAATTTCACGAAAAAATAGAGATGTTAGTAAGGAGGCCGTCTACTTCAACTTACTTGAGGTCCAACTTACGGTCCTGGAGTTAGATTAGTATAGTGTCCGGTGTGGAGCGCGCTGCAGACCCTCAATTTACATGCGGAACATCTTAATCCCAGCGGCCACGAGAAACGAATTTAACTTAATATGCGCAAAAATTCGAGGTCCAGATAAAATATTCCCTTCATCATCCTGGAAAGAGGAAGAGGAAGTAACGCTCCGCAGAAGGCTAACATCGGTTCAGAACAGAGCAATAGGTCGGGCGGCGGGGTATAAGCAGGGCCGACAGCCGGCAACCACGAGCAAAGAGGGTGGAAACGCTCATGAGACACAAAAACGGCTTGCCACAGCTCATGAAGACGCCCGTGAGGGCACGAGCAATTCAAACAACCACATGAATCGATCGGTGCAATCGATTGACACATGGACATTAGGCATGGCTAGTAGTCGGACGAATTCATCTGACGCGAGCAGGAGTACAGACACCATGCTCTGACGATGGAAGCGAGCACGCTTTTGAAACATCAGCCAAAATACACCTTGGTCCAAGAAATCGTCTCTACTTCTTCCTCTTCCGGGGATGATGAAAGCAATCCAAATTTCACTACTTTTTCAACTTTAACCTTACTTCTACAAATTTCTGTCAATGCCTTTTTTTATTTTCCAACCCCAATACCCCCTATAACCACTCTCTTCTTAGGACAAAATGCTGGGACCAGAGGTATATGATGTGCACTGCCCGTTTAAGGGGCGCGCACACACACACAAACACCGCGCCACCATGAATGCCTTCCCACACTGCAGGCACAAACAGAACCATGACTGCTTGTTTTAGCAGTTTTGTCTGCCGGCTACGTGGCCGCTTACGGTTTGGCACTTCTCACGAGATGCTGCCACCCTGACTGTATCCCCGCGGATCAGCACGTTTTCACATGCACTATAGCTGCAGATGCGCTGGGTAGACTTGCACGTTTACACAACTCCAGCTGTGCGCAGGTAACAGAGTAGGCGTTCGCCTGATTGTGCGTGTTCTGACTTGTTGGTATGAAGGGCGATCGCTGCAGGTGATTGCATTCACTCTCTGTGCAACTAAGTCGCACGTGCTCGGGTGGAGAATCGTGATGCACCTTTAGGAGCCCTTACAATCTGCTCCTATTTGACGCAAAAAGACTTGAGCAGAAGTAAACGTGGTAACTTGACGTTTTGAAGTCATGCTCGAAGCCATCACCATCGGTCGTCTCAGTTACAAGTACAGTAGATTGCCTAAATGTGATGATCGAAATTTGATGGGAGGGGGAGGATTAAATACGCCTTTGAGATTTTTTATTTTGTTCGTCAAATTGACTTGAGACGCAAAATGCTGCTTAGTAGAAAAGAGTTCAGATCAGATCAGTATTTTGAAGGGAAAATCCAAAAACTGCGTGATATCCTCGGAATTTCCTACGCTACTAAATGTTGTATAACAACAATTCTTCTTGATGCATGTTCTTAGCCAGAAGCGTTTTAAAAAGATCTTATCAGAGAATGAAAATTTTCGTTTTCCCTTCATGAAAATCAAAAAGGTGCAAATATGAATTAATCAGTCTTTGTTTTCGAAAAAACAAAGACTGATTTGTTATTTTAATATTGTTTTTGCAAATCTGGTGCCTTTTCTACCATGAAATTAAGTAATAAACTTGTGAAGTTGTACTTTCAGAAGTCCAGTTTGGCGAGTATACGTATAATTTCGACAAACTCTCGTCAGGCCTTACATTTATACGGAAACTATGTGCGAGTTTAAACGTGTTCGTCTTTTCGGACAACGATGTCGTGTTAATGACGGTGGGGGTCGATGAGCGAAGGCTGGTTTTTAGGGCAGGGTTTGATGGAGCAGTCTAGTAGATGGGGAGGGAAACAATTATAGCGTGGATGATTGCATGCCGCTAAGTGACTGCGGGCCACGCGAACTGTGAGGCTTGTAGGAAGTTCTTTTATGCACACAGCGCGGGCTTTATCAGCCTGATAGCGGTCGCTTCTGCTGTTGCTATCAGGCGCTGACCAGGGACTTCGAGTAATTTGGTGGGACCCTGTAGATTACTCGGGTAGCTTCGTTAGGGTTCACCCGATGTCCGGAATCGACCATGTGTACCGGAATAGAGCTGTTTATGCTCCTGGCTGTACCTTTTCTCAGCTTTGCCAGGAAGTGTTCCTTTATTCTTTTGGATAGGCGCCGGCTCGTGCAAATTCTGAATTCTCTGATGGGAATGTTCGGATCTCTAACACAATCCAAGTGGTACTTTGCTTTACCAAACCGAAACTTGGGACCGTGGAAAAGCATATATATGAACACCGGTGACATGCCCTCACAGTTTTCTTCCATGCCTCTATGTACATATAATAGCACGTTTAAGATTGCACCTGAAAACTCCATTTAAATTTGTCAGTCACTGTATTGCATGTCCAAATTTCAGCTTACGGAATGGCTTACTCCAGTAACGTCCCAATCGGCACAATCAAGCGAAAATTTGGATGCCTTCGTCCAATGTATTTTAAAGAATGTAGACAGAAAAAAACCTAAAATTGATGGGTGACCATTTTGAAATATATAGTCGAACTTTTTGGCTCTTCGGTTACAACCGTACTTTACATAACGCGTAATACAAAAGCATATGAATCCGAAAATTTAAAAAAATATATTACTTTCAAAAGTAATTCTACTGGAGTTGAGTTAACCACTCATTTTTGCATGAACAGATATTCTGTAAATTTAAAAAGTGAGTTCACTTCGTAACTCGTAGACGAAAGCATAGCGCCTGCATCTTATGAATACGACAAACACTTGTCTTTTGTATCTACTGATGGATTAGAGCTCGAATCCGAAGCCTCAGCCGAATAAACTCTCCGCTCCAGCGATCGCGTCTACGTCTCCATACCTGATACTTGTGACTCGTACTTTTGTTGATATCGAAAGATGGCTTCCCGGTAAGTGGAGACCTACACCGCCGTGCAGGAAGCCTACTTGACGTTTTCACGAACTAACAAACGATATCCTACGGATCTTACACGAGAAGAGCAATAAGTAAATCCAGAAGAAGACTTGAGTTAATGCAGTGAAACTATGGTAAACTAGTTCAAACCGTGGCGGCACCGAGCTCTTTATGTGGAACGCTCGTCTTGCGAGACAAAGCCAATCAAAGTGCATCAGTTCAATAATTCAATGCAAGTGGCCGAGGACCCACGCCCTGGACGCATGATTCAACGGTGGACACATGCGCGCACACACAAACACTGAAAAATCGTTAACTGAGCGGAAGCTTTCCAATAGGAATAAATGTTCAGCGCGTGGTTCGCTTAGTACCTGAAATGCTCGTGACTGCTCGTCCCCTGAGGCTTCACTGTAAGCGAAACACGTTCAACTACCTGATTTTGGAGCATGCACGCGTCGCGGCGTTTGACATGCAGGGGTGCGTCCGTCAATTTTAAAACAAATCTTTTCTACGTTGCAAATTGATTTTTACAAACCTCCTCCCAATGGCCTTCACCACCCTTATCCCGGACTTCGCAGCGTACAAGCTCATCCCCCCTCCCCAGGATCGGCGAGTAAGAGGAATAATTTTTTAACGCTGTCTTGTGCGGTCGCCTAGTGGAAATAGGCCCCCTTTATTAGTCAACAGGCTGCACAATGGTCAAAATGGTTGCTCTGATAGCATTCTTGTTCTAGGTGTTTCGTTTATTAACCAATAGGGTTGCTCTTAAAGTGTTTTTGGTCTGCAGACCTCCATTTCGTCTATGATTTTATATGAATAAAGCAATTCCAGACAGCTTTAACTTATTTTCTATAGTACAAATAGTGCGCAGTAAACACACATAACTTTTAAATTAATCAAGCATTACACCTCGCATCATGAAATCCGTAAGATGCTTAGGTTTGGGAATTTATTTTCAGGCGGCGTCAAAAAAAGCCCTTCCATTTTTTCGCAAACCTCAAAAACTAAAGAAATTACATTAAAGGATAGGCACGGTCATTCAGCCAAGCCGTCTCAATGCGTAAATAAAACTGGACACCATCGTGAGGTCTGCGCTACAACTGTTGCTTTTTTCAAGGATATCTTGAGGAGTCTGAGCTGTAATGTTAGCAATGTTTGAAACGTTTTTCGCCAAAAACGTCCTTTAAATTTTAAGGTTACGTTTGCGCGGGACCTCAGAATACTTAAATTTACTTTTCTCGAACAAAATTGCGCATTGTGTGCCATTAAAACGCGGTTTAGGAAGACGCTAAGATGGCGGCTTATTTTGATGAAAACGTTCTTGAGACGTCAAGATAATGTCGTTTGCAGAAATGTGTCTGCTCACGCTAAATAATCCGCGACGGATTTCACAAAGTCAGGCGAATAAATGTGTTGTCCCAGCGGTCATATCATCTGCTCTTTCTCGATAACATCATTGGTTGGTAGGAGGTGACGTTAGTAAGCAAACATTTATTGTAACAGATGGCAGTCTGCTCTTCCGCTTTTTACTCTTACTGGAATCTTTTGTCGGTACAGACTAATATTAAATTCCTAGAAAAAATGGTTGAAGAAAAGCAGATGCGATGTTAGAAATATAAATTGTATTCTTCTTACATATCCGAACAGCATTATGTAGGAGGGCTGCGTCCATCTCTGGTGATGAATTCGAATGTGAATCCAAAATTGTAGACGAATCCATTTTTGTCCATAAATTTATTTCTTTCAAGAGTATTTCTACCAAGATTTTTCTGAAGATACTCGGACTATGCGTCAAAACTCGGGAAACAAAAATTAACAATTTCAGAGTGCCGAACCAGGTAAGAGGTAGTCTTCAGCTTATTCCATATCAGTGGTACTCCCGCCTTCCAGGAAGGATTGTTTGATCTCACGGAGACCTCATTTTTACCATAAGTATATTTGTGTTTTGGATAGATTTTCATTTCTATTAACATCTTCCTCGTGAAATATTTCCAAAAAATTGCATTCCCTATATTCCTTTTGTGAGGAGATCCAAATTGACAGCATACTGACCAAACGAATACTGCAGTTCGAATGATCTGCTATGTGACGCATTTCAGCTGCTTCGCAAGTAATTTCTCAGAAAAGGGTTAAAATGTTTTGCATTTTGAAGGAACTGGGCGCCACCAATGTTACAGCAATGAGTTGACGGTTTCCGTGCAGGTGAATATCTTCGCGATCCCAGCAGCGATCGCATCTAACGCAATTTGTGTCCATAGTTACGAGACCTCTAAGTGATCTCCGTTTTATCCTAAAACATGCCAATGAGTTTTTATTTCACCTTCTGTTCTTTTTTCATTGTTCCATCTCATTGGTTCGTGTCACCTGGCTTCGTCAATAAGCTAAGGTAGCATTTTGCTGAAATCAAAACATGCTTATACACAAATAGGGAGTTCGAAGGTACACATTATATTTCTCTCAGACAAACTAAAAAGAACTGACTAAAGATCTTTGCGTATAATCTACAGAAATACGGCTAAAATAAAAGTATGGAAAAATTTTGTAATGTTGTACTACTTTAAACCGCAGTATCCAATCTTTTTTTAAATAAAATGAATGAGATAAGGGCAAAGGAACTGAGCGAAATTCCAGGAAAAGTTAATATTTATGTATCCAAAACCTAGCCATAACACCAACTCTGATCCTAGCGCTAACTAAAATCTCTGTGCAATTTATCCCACCGTCCATGAAATAGGGACTGGATTGGGGATTATTGGGGTGCACTTCATAAATTACTGTTGGCAATTACTCTAAGTACGCTTTCTGTACTTCAAAGCAGCCAAGCCTTTCTAAAAACCCAACATAGAACTTGATCAGCCCTATAAATTAATTCAAAGAGAGTCTGTGCCACTAAAAATACATCTTTTAGTGATTTTATCGTGAGTGTGTGAGTGAGTGAGTTACTGGAAAGGTTATTCGTCATGTGACAACCTGCCTGAATGTTATTCCCTCGCAGGTGTTTTTCTTAAGTACTATAACCCCAGAAACTTACTCAGTTTTTTTAAGCCTACGTACCTACTCCCGCAAACAGATCAGAAGTTTTGATACACAGAATTAAGCTCCCTGCTGCCTTTATTCAACATAGATGAATACAGTTAGGCACATCTGTCTGCTGGTGGAAGGAATTCACTCTCCTAGACTGTGTCACGCGCTCAGAGGCCTCCACGTTATGTACTTTTAGGAGGAAGGACTTTTCGCAGACCGTCGACTGACACCTACCTCTTTGGGTCCATTTACTAAAAAAAGCTAGACACAGACATTACGTAGGCAAAACACGTGCAGGAATGGATCATGCCTTTGGTTACAACAAAGCAGAACTTACCAGTCTTAGGCCGAGCAGCATGCTGAATGTCAGAGAAAAAAACGGAGACCATATCTGTGAAAACTTTGTTGCTAAAAATACAAAAGTTCATTTCCGGCTACTGGCTGGATTATCATGCTCTCGTTATCTTTATTGCTTTTTGAAAGTTTAATTAAGGTCCCCCAACCTTTTTATATAATCTCATGTTTGGCAGCAAAGAAGCGTGCCACAGATAAAGAGAAATTGCAGATTTGATTAAGTTGAGTTTATTTTATTTTTCAGTTTAATTAGAGTTTTGTTCATTAGTCAATTATTAGCTTTTTAATCTAATTTTAATTTTTGATTTCTTTTTAGTTTATTTTTTGGTTAACTTTGTTTATTCGTTTAAGTTTGGTTCTATTTTATTTTTTAGTTTACTCTTAAATTTACGAGCCACACGTGATTGCTTTTCGAGTTAAAATCCTTCGAGTTTACTTTACCTTGGTTAAGTAAGCTTAGTTAATTTAACTTACGCATACTTTATTTCCATTTTAAGTTTAGTTTTTAGCTGTTTATTATGTTTCATTAGTGTTATTTAAGTTTAAGAGTAGTTTTAAATTTCGTAAGTTTAAGTTTACTCAATAAATGTAAAGGCCTGATGAGAATTATCGAAAACAAACGTATGTTCGCCAATTCATCTTCCGAAATTAAATTTACTTTTGATTTATTTTTGTCTTGTTTTCGATATATTCGTACCATGCAGTTTTATTTTATTTTCTCTTTTTAATTTTAGTTTAATCACGATGATTCGTAGTCATCTGCATTTTTTCGAAAATTTAAGCAGTTCTCGATGTTTGCGCGATTGTATATTTTATTTATGACATGCCATTTTGTCGCCAAACATCGGATTATTTAGATATTTATTCCTATTTTTCTAATTTTACAAGCTCATTTTTTATTTACACTTTCCCTTTTCTATAGTGCCCAAATTGTAAAACGTTCAATACCACCGGTCCCGTCGGATTTGGCATGCCTTTGGGGACCTCAATTAAACTTCCACCGACCTTTTTAAAGTAAACACACTGACGAGGCATAGGAGGTGATATTTAAATTGTCCGTCGCCGTGGTACGTAGGTGGGGTTTCAGCGCAGATGGACAGTTACCGGGTCTTACCCATCTCCCTCCGTTCGCATGGTGACAGGCACAGATGGAAGACCATGATGCGGTGGAAGGGGAATAGTCATCACCATGGCAACCACCGCCTTTCATATTTAGCAATGACAGGTTTTGCAGACAACCAAATGCAACTCATAAATATCCTGAATGTGAATCTTAAATGGAGAACAGATAGGTGAAAGTCGACTGTCGGAAGAAGTACAGTAGATTACATATGTGATGAAAGTTTGGGAATCTGGGGATCAAGCACACCTTTGAGGTTGTTTATGAAGTTCATGGGATTGACTTGAAGCGCAAAATGCTGTTTTCTAGGAGTTTATTCTGTTCAGATCAGTATACTAGGAGAAAATGGAGGTAGATATGGATGAAATCCAACGTTTTTTGATATCCGAGGAATTTCCTACGCTATCAAACGCTGCAGAAAAGAACTTTTTGCGTGTACATGTTGCAATATAAGAGAAAAGTTATGAAGAAGAGGAACTTTTTACGTATATCTGTTCACAAACCGGAAAATTTGTTTTGCGTCCATGAAATTGAGGTTAGTTTAACTATGAGATAGAGCATTATTTTTGGAGAAGAAGAACGAAATTAGTTTAAAAAATTCTACTTTGTTAATCTGCCAAGTTTTGTGCCATAAAATTGATTAATAAGTTATGAAGGCCGTTACAGGTTTTACCTCGATTAAAAATGTATATTGTATATTTGAGTGGTTACAGGCAAGGAATGCGTATGAGGATTTCATTAGTATACAGTAACCAAATCGGTTTTACAGCAAATATAAAGTTGAAGACATTTAACATAACACACATTTAAGTGACTTGTCGCGGGACATTGCGATACATTTTTCTCAGAAATCGCCGTTGATATTATTGCCACTCTGCTCTGCATTCTTTAGTGTAGAACTGAGCCTATGAGTAACCAAATAAAGCGATTTAAATAAAAAGGTTATTTCTTTCATTTATAACACAAGATGTATCCATAATTTTTAGGGAATTCAATAAAGTTGCCAAACGTCCCATTCTGATCTTGATTTTGTCTACAAAAATAAAGTACGCAGACATCAGACGCCAAAAGATTTAACTAAAGCTGTTTTTTCAAGAGGAAACATGGTAAAGAAAATTTCTTACTAAACGTTAGGCATATTTATTAGCGACTTTTGTTGTGGACCTTCATTTTCCTCGGCAATGAGTTCACATATTTGGGTGGTTCTGGAACCACGACACAAGCAGATAGCTGCCTAATAAAAGTGTTAAAGTGATCGTTATTTAGGTAAATGTCTTTAAGGTATATCTTATTTTGAAGGTTTTGGTAAGCACGTAGAATCTAAAAATTATTCATGGTCAATCGACTGAAGCCAGTGAAAATCGCCAAGTCTTAGTTAGCATTCCAATTAAGATCTGAAACACTTTATAATCGAAATCTCAAAATCATTCTAAAAAATTTCGTGGAAGGCAATTACTTTAAGCGTACAAAAAAGGCACTTTTACAATTGCGCCTGACAATTCCATTTATGTGTATTAGTCACGGACTGGCACATCCGCAAATGAGCTTAAGAAATATATTACTCCTGTGATCTCCCGATGGGCCACATCAAACGATAACGTGGTTGCTATAGTCCAACGTAACTCAAGCGATGCATAAACGAAAGAAACAACTAGCAGTTCTCGTGAAACCGTGTTAGAATACAGTGGTTGCCGGTTATTAAGCCCACGGTTACTATACCCAGCCGCTTATTAAGCCCAATTCGGTCAAGGCCCGAGGTGGACTTAATAACCGGCGACTACTGTACATACTCGAAATTTGGGCTGTTCGGTTACAACGATACATTAAATTGCACGCAATATGTAATCATTTGTATCCAAAAATTTTACAAAAGGAGTATTTTAAAAAGTAATTTAACTTGTGCTGCTTTATTTACCCGGTTGTTTTACTTGAATGGGCTTCTTCGACATTTAAAACTTCAGTTTACCTCGTAGGCCCAATTTCAATTTTTTCGGATGTTCCACTTTGCTTAAAAAGCTGGTATCTCAATCAAACATTATAGTCCTTCATTGATCGCAAGATTCCCTTCTATACAGAACGACCACTACTTTATTGCTGTAAGACTTTGGGAGCCGCAGCTTGGGCTGCGTTTGAGTTACAAGGAGTTACTTGTAAAAATTGGATTTCATGAGTTATATAACTTCCTGTACGTATACAAAATGCAGCCGAGAGAAATCCCCTGTCACTACGATCTTTAGGCCTGGTTCCTTAACAAAAAAGCAGACGGTGGGAGGCCAGAGTGGTAGGAAGATTTTATTCTGTACAGAAGGGTTGTAGGACAGGTAGAAGGAAGCCGACTGTCGTACGAGCGTTGGTCTGCACCAGAGTGGGGCAGTGTTCTAGCCTCGCGGCAGTCAGCCCAGGAACTTATGTGATTGGTATTCATCCAACTCAGCATTGAGGATGATGGGTCAGACCGGGATTAGTTATTCGCCACACCAAACTGGAGTGCGCATGTGCGCCCGTCGCGTGAGGCCAAAGGTTGAGCGTCAGTATGTGCGTAGATTCACCGCCATGGGGGATCGATCGTTCGATCGCTCGTCTTCAAGTGAAGAAAGCTACATCAGATGGATTAGATGTGTAGGGTTTGCATTGGCAAGGATGAGTTGAAAAGGGAGGTGTCTCCTCCTTCCCAGAACTTCAATTCCTGTGTCAATGTTACTTCAGGTCAAGTTGCAGGTTTTGTCTTAAAAAAAGCATAATTAAAACAGTATATAGTGCGGCAGTTACCAGTGCCATCTTGGTCGATTACTTCCGTGGTCCTTGGTGTGGTTGAAAGTAAAAAACCTCTTGATGTTCAAAGGAAATAAACGGTTATATTTTATGAAGTATAATGCTACGGTTACATTTCGTCTTCTTCTTTTCCCTAAAATGTGTTGCTAAACTTGCCCACTAATCCACACCTGCCTCCTCAAATATGTGAGCTTCACACCTGTCACAAGCTGACCGATGACCTTAGAACGACAGCGGCTACTGGACTGTCAGCCTGACATCCTTTTCAAGGCAAGTGCCGTTATTTGAACAGCGACCCCTTAAGGACCCCCATCCCTACAAGGTTTCCCTAATTTCAGGGCAGCTAAGGTTGTTTTCATCGGTTTCGATCACCGCAATTCAAACCTTACGGAGGCAAAAGGCGTTTATGCGTCAGAGGATCGACCCAGAGTCACAAATTAATTTGGGCATACTTGACAGAAAAATGCAAATACAAGAGACAGCCAATTTCTGTCGAAGCTGCTTGATGTTTCCGGCTCTAGCATTGACACCCTGCTACCAGGTGAATCTGGCCCAGAAATCTGTCCTGTTTATTGACCCACATGATATTCTAAACTAGTGTACCTGCAGTTTTGGTCCACTGGCTGTAAGCAGTTTCATCGGCTGTCCCTAGGGCCAAATACTGCTAACCTTCAATTTGTGTTTGCTCTAGAGCTTTCACGTTTGTAATCGCATTACTCCCAAACTCTGAGAACTAGCCCGCTGAATTTAAGCCACTTTATCTATGCAGGGGATCTATTAGGTCGCTATCCCAAGCATCGGAACCTGTTAAATAACTTCATAGTATCTTTGGCCTGAAACTTTGTGATTCCCCAGGAGGACCGTAGTTCTGGTGTGGCTTTGGAACCTGGAAGCCAAATACCTCAGGATCACAAGGGCCCAACCCAAAAAGGAACGACGTCATCGAGATTAAAGGCTCAGGAGGCGGCTGACGTTTTGGTGAGGATCAAGAACGCGACTTTTATTGGATGTAGAATTCTGCATATTGCATATTCACATCAGCATCCGTTCTAATTAAACTGTGCACACAGACTCAGCTGAAATAGTGCCTCACCTACTATGAGATCAACCGAGTTATTGAGATGATAACATTCGCTGCTGAGAGCATCACGGCAAAAATGGATTTAACTTAAGGCGTAGGCGGAACGGACTCAAGCAACTTTATTGGATATAAGCGAGGCCCTGTGACAGCGTGTTTGTATGCTTCAGCTTGTAGACTGCAAGTGAAAAGCGTAGGAAGGAACCTTGAAACTCCTTAGAATTAAGAACAGTACAGCGAGGAAGTCGTGTTACATGCCAAAGTTTGCACAAGATTGATAAGCTCTCGGAAACCGGCATAGACGCGTGTACCAAAACTTTGAAAAAATAATGGCAAAAGTAGCTTATGCAGACCCACTCATACACCCCTAGTCTCAGAATTTTTTCCTGAAAAAACACTAATTATAGAGTTTTGGGAGGTGGGGGAATAGGATAGGCAGGGAAGGAAATTTTTAGAAGTAAGTGTAAAGTGGAAAAATGTAGTCAAATTTGCTTCCTGCATCCGCTCGGAGCAGGATGTTACGCATGTAAATTGAAGGTGTGCGCGGAGTTATCCAGTCTTTTAGGCAAGAAAGAACATTATGGAAGACGTTTAAAAACTTGTTTTGATAACAGTATATTATAGTTAACACAGCGAACACTGAAAACCTCAGAATTCTATTATATGAGAGCAATGGTAATAGGAGTTATGCGGGTGAGACATTATGCGGACATAGGGGAGACAATAAAAGAATTATAGGAAACAAATCGGAAAATGATATATAAAATTAATGTAAAAAGTTAATATCTTACAACGAAAAAGCGCATGATAATTGATAAATAAATTAAAATATCAAATAATTCATGTCATTAAATTAATTAATAAATTAAAAAATAAATAAATCCTCATTTTTACCGGTCCCGTATTACAGAATTTTGGGGTTTTTATTTTCCGTGTTGTTGCGTTTGCTCGTTTTAAATTCATCCAAATCAACATCAACGAAGTGATTGGCAAAAACACCAGTCCTGGTGAATATGAAAACCTCCAATTATTCAACTTTCAAGAACTTCCTACGCATATAATTATCCTCCACCGAGCCAAGTACCTTTTCAGTGACAGGCAATTTAGTGTTGGAGGTAATGGGCATTCACAGAATGGGGAAGGGTGACAGTGAGGATCAAACATCCTTCTTTAAAAATAAAAAATAAAATGATGGTTTTTTTCTGCAACATCAGTTTCTCCGAAAACGGTTTGCCCGCTTTTACGCGAAGGAATAACCGGTTCTGCTTAACCATGATCGTGGGTACTCGGCAGAAGTTAAAGGTGTTTTGAAAAAAATCTGGCTTTGACAGCGGCGTTGGCTTACATCCTCCTCTTCATTGCCTCCCCCGGCCATCTGTTATCCCCTTTTCCTTTGGTTTGCGGCCATCTGCCTCAGATATTCTCGAGGCAAGTCTATCATCAAGAAACTTCCTTCGACTTAATTTGAGTTCTCCTGTATCATTTAATTCGACCACGTTATAGGAAAATTCAGTTACCGACATCCTATCGTGAGGCGAGGTGGTGGTTTTAAGCCACTCTCAGCCCATCAAGTTCAGACCATGGTTAAGTCCCAATCCAGCAACGCCTCTATTCCTCCTTCCCACTATTCAGTCTGAGAAGGCAGCCCAAGTCAGAGTGCAACGCTCAGCCTCTTGCCTCTCCTGACTGTTTGCACGTGCGTACCGGTGTCTGATGACGCCACACCGGTCTGACCAATCTTTCTGCGACCTTGACTGGATTAGGGCTGGCAGACACTTGTGCGCACGTGCAAGCAGTCGCGAGAGGCAAGAGGCTGAGGCTTCCATTCGGAGTTGGGTGCCTGCTCGTCGATCTCGAGCACTGCAGTAAAAAGACAGGTTCGTGAGCTTGAAATAACTTACTGAAAACGCAGAAAGGTTTGGATGGTGGTAACCGGTCGCTTCGTTTTCGATGTAATTAG
>JAYGXS010000003.1:3824218-3845241 GCA_036362985.1 Ligula intestinalis | reverse complement strand
GACTTCTAGTCACTACTGTCGCGAGTTCGAGCCTCGAGCCACTACTTAGGGTTGGATATGACTGGCTAACGACTGCTTATAGGCCAAAAATAGCCAGTCCAGTTTCCTTTTTAATGGCCAACAATGTTCTTCTGTCCATCCACTCTGAGGCTGCTGGCGGGGCTCGAGAATGAACTCCAAAGGCAGAACGAGAGGAGTGAGTTTCGTTAGGGATCGGTGAACGGTCATCAGCGAGTCCCTCTTGTCTGTTTCGTGAATGTTATTTTGCCCAGCCGCTGGACGGATGCTGATGGGGCTCGAGACTGCGATCCGCAAAGTGGCTGATGGGTACTTGCCTACCAGTTTCGCTAGTGTCATCGCACCGTCATTTGCACTGACTCCGTCTCCGCAGGACTACGCTCCTTCCTCCCTTTCGGAAGCATGGGAACCGGTGTTGTGACTTGATTCTAAGAAACTTTCAGAAGATAAATTGGCGAGCGTACGTTTGTTTCTGATAAATTCTCGTCACGCCTTTACATGCATATGTTAATTAAGTAAATAACCTAAGCGGGTTGGTATAAATAATAGTGCGGTTTTCAGGGGGGTTGGGGAGAAAATCGGGGTCAAAAAATCTGATCAGAGTTAGGCGGGGTTGGTAGTCGAGCGAGGTGATAAGCTGCTGGCTGTTGGATAAGCGGCTTTTGGCCATGGTAACTGCGGCGCTGCAATGATGTTCTTTTGGACGCACAGGACCGTTCGGCGTAGCCTGATGGAGGCCGCTTCTGTCGTAGCCCACAAACGCTGTCCAAAGGTCTTTTAATAGCTTGAGGGCACCTTGTATATCACTTGGAAGGCCTTTCGGGCATCCGTGCGATGGTCTGAGTCTACTAGATGTGGTAGAATGGTACTGTTTATACCCTTTTGGCCCTTCACTAACAATGCTGGAACGTGTTCTCGTACTTTTTTGGACAAATGCCGGCTCCTACGACCAATATGTCCTGTCCTATAGGGGCAGGTAAATGATTATGTGCACATAGATGTTGTCTGAACTGACAGTTTGCCCTTGATCTCCCCCTATAGGATGGGAGTAGTCGAGAACAGTATATGGGCGCTGGCTGCTGGGAAGGTTGTTTTGTAGTGGTCTCTGCGGTCCGACGCCCTCCATTGCTTTGTCTGATGTCATTGTTCAAGGCCAGCTACCTCAAGGTCATACAATACCTCAGTCAGCACTCACAGACGCGCTGACCTGCAAATACTTGACCTACTTCCACTTTGACACACACCTGCGTCTAGGTTCTTACAGCTGCCCAAACAACACCCGAACATGTCCCTTTTTCCCCACCGTCGGCCGCCAGACATCTTATCGGATCACGCCGCCCTAGCGGAAGGTCGTGCTCTCCGTAGTCAGTCTTCTTCGTTCCTCTGTGTACACAATAAACTATTTTTAATGGCTGGCAGAGCTGACTTTATCACGCAGTGAGCTGTACGCTTTCATTCCTTGACAGCGGCCTCGAGTGAGAGTCCGAAACGTCGGGCAAATAAAATGCCGGTCCCAGAGTATGTTTTTTTCGCCTTCTATACAATAAACTATACCTACTATTCTACTAAGTAGCCATGGTCTGAAGATTGCATTTGCCTGGGTTTAACTTGCTTAACCCCCTGCGATAGATGCACGGAATTCATTTTATGCATAAATCGAGCGAGTCCTACGGGATGGCGGGATTTCCCGCCATAGGCAGTGGTTAGCATGCGACTAGACTCTATGAGGTGTGTTAAGTCGTTTGTGTGCATCCTGCACGTTTCCAGCAATAAGTCAGGCGGAGGAAGATACGCAGAGCCGACAGCCGCCGCGAGGGTGCAAGCAACGAAAACAGCCAAAAAAATCGATCGGTACAATCGGCAAGCGGTCGGACATACTTATTGACACCAGCAGAAGAACGGTCACCACGCTCTGACGATGGACGCGAGAAGGCTTTCGAAACGTTAGCTAAAATATAACCTGGTCCCAGAAACCGCACCTTCTTCTTCCTCTTCCGGGGATGATGAAGGAAGTATTATTCATCCTATCTGACGTGTCAGCTCTTCGCTTCCTACACGAAACCGGGCCTCAAGATCACAGTGGTGAGGCTTTTTTCTCTTAACCTAGGCGACTGCGTCAATTATGTCGCATTGATGCAACGCCGCAAAATTCACTTCATGTATCAATTGAGCATGTCCTACGAGATGGCGGGATTACCCGCCATAGGCAGTGATTAGCATGCGACTGGACTCCTCTTTCCACGCGTATCAGGCATGGACTCTGCGACTGGAAAGCGCTGTTGGGTCAGCCCTAGATATAGGACAATCTTTTATTGGGCAAGCGTCCGAACGGGGCCTGTTTCGAGGCTACTGAGTGCCCATGAAAAAAATGCTAGAGGGCGTTGGTACAGGTAGAACGTCTTCCTTGGCCGGCTCCAGGTGGTAAAATCATGCAACCCCAACCGCCGGATAAAAATCACACACACATACTTTGCGTGTTCGACCACAGGTGCAGAGCCTACTCTGCAACCGCCCCCTCTTATACCAACCCCTAACGGCCTCAACCGACACACTCCTTCATGCAAACGGCACGAGAACGAGGAGCATGAATAATCAGCTCCCACGAGCACAATATAAACGCTTGTGCATAAATCACAGGTTCATTCCCACTTTACTGCCGCGGCCTAACGTTAGATGACTGAGAACAGATGTTTGCCAGTGCTATATGAGGCCAAAGTGAGCAAGGTCGGAGTCACGATAGTCCGAGAGACCAGCACACATGGGATGAGGAATACCCTTGGTTAGCTAATGAGACCATGCCTGCCCCCCCAATGCTCCTGACAGTGGCTCTTCGATGGGAAAAAAATGCGTGTACGCCCGAACAGGCCACGTGACGAACGCACTTGAACAAGACGGGGGCTAAATCGGGTCACGACAAGGTTTATTCGAGTTGCTCTCCGAACATGGGCTGGGGAAGGAGCTTTGGAGGTGCTTTTAGACGCTGGCACATACACCAGCCACCTGTAGCCTTTGCGGTCTGAATCATGTGTGTTGGCTCTGGCCACGCCTTCTAACTGCGCCCGATTCCGCCTCCGGTCTTCTTGACTTCATCTTGACACGCGACAGCGACGGGTAAGGGAAGAGGGAGGGCGGCAGATACAACGGAAGTCTACTATCGCTTAAACCTTCTCCATGCGTAAGTCACTGTCTCTGCATTACTAAGCTGTTGGGTCAAGTGTGGACATCGTCGAAATCGAATGTCGAATAGGGAATGGCAAGGCTTCGTCCTATTTTAATACAGCTTGCACATTGGTCACGATGGTTCTCTCAGGAGAGTGCTGGCTTGTAGTGTTTCTGCAGCGCACCTTCTCTTAACGCCAGACGCCACAGACGAGGTCGCGTAGTGACAATCTTGGTCGCCCAGTCGCGCTAGATCCAGCACAATGGCCCGTGTCCGAGTGCGACGCGCAGCCTTTGCTCTCGCGTGACAGGGGCGCACACACGCACTCGAAACTGGTCTGGCCAATCATCGCTCTAAGCCTGAATCACACAAAGTCCGCTCCGGACCATTGTGACTATTCCCTAGCTGAGGAACACACCGGAATCTGCTCTAACCAGGAGCGGACGCAAGGAGCGTCGTTGGATACCGTGACGACTCCGTGCTCTCACACGGCCCTCACGGTCGAACGCCATGACAGACCAAGTGGCATCTTCTTCCTAAAACTTCTGTACAGAATACATTGTCCCGAACACTCTAGCCCTACCAAGACTTCTTTCTTCTCCTAAGAAACCAGGCCTGGAAGATCGCAGCTCATTATCCTTAAGACATCTCGATATACTCTCATTGATCCTGACCTGCATAGACCATGCGTGCCGTATTGCAACGCTAATTGGTCGGTCGCGAAGACTCAAGCGCGCTTGCAGAACGCGTCGTGCAGTACCCTGGCCTAGGTCGGTAACGCAGTACTGGCGGACCGGGTGCGTTGTGGGAGCAGGGGCAGCAGCAGCTTTGACGTCACTTGCTTCTACGTTGGTTTTCGCTGGCAAGTTGTAGGTGAAGTTTTGTATGTCTGGTGGCTCAGTCGCGCAGCCAGTTCGCACTAAGTCTGCCTGCCTGCGTGCCAAGAGAGTTTGCATTTTGGCAAGGGAATGTGTTTCGTCTTTCTTGACTTCTCTAACTTTGTATCCAGCAGTCACGCGTATGTCAAACCCAATGATTAGAACTATCAAGGCAGTATGGTACCGTTAAGCAAAAACAGTAAAGGATAAACAATGTACAAACCTCAACAATAGATGCACAAAGTCAAGAGCGAAGGAATTTGGCCAAACCGCCTGACTCTATACAAGGGAGCAGCGTAAGTACAACAACAGCGCCACACAGGCCGAAAATAGTCTTTGGAACGCATGTATGTGTCAGTGAAAGAGAAGGCATGGCTCCGTTTTTATATGATTTCAGGAGGCAATTCATGTGCCGTCACAATTGGTCGAAATACCAGCGCGAAAATGTAGGGCGCCTGAAGAGAGGCAATATGGAACTGTCCGTGGTGGGGGGTGTTGAAGGGGCCTACCGACGGCTGCGTCTATCTCGTGCGTAGCGTCCTCGCGTGGGGTGGAGGGAAGGGAAAGGGACGGACAGCTGGCTCTCACTTCACGTGATTTCCTCGGCGGGAGTCGAAACGACTGTCTCTGGTGTCAGCGGAGAGCCGACGGCATTGTGGAAAAAGGTGATAACAATCAAGGGAGCCGAACCGGGGGGCGAGGGCTGGGGGCAGTGATCAGGCATGTGCAATCGAGTGAAAGGGTAAACACGGGAGGGCGGCCGGCATCCGAGGGAGGAAGGGGGCTAGCCTTCGTAAGAGGGAAACAATCATATGAAGGTCGGACAGGATTTTTGCTGGAGGGGAAACGTGAAGAATTTCAAACTTGTTCAGCCGGAAATAACAGAACGAGAAGTTCATGTTCAGTCAGGGGACATGCATAGACCACGCGCGCCGTCGTGTCGCGCTAACTGTTCGGTCGCGGCTCTTCCGCACGCTCCCAGGACTCACCCTGCAGTACGCTGGCCTAGAGCGGAGAACTAGTGCTGGCGGACTGGGCGCGTTGTGGGAGCAGTGGCAGCAGCAGCTTTGACGTCACTTGTTTCTACGCTATTTTTTGCTGACTGGTTGTAGGCGAAGTCTCATATGTCTAGTCGCTCTGTGGCGCAGCCAGTTCGCACTAGGCCGGCTTGCCTGCGTGCCAAGAGAGCAGTTGGCCAGCTGCCTACTGGGCCAAGCAGAGCAAAAATCGCACCGATTAATGTTTGATGAGCGTGACGCTTGGACAAACGGAATCACTAAACTTACTGTCGGCCAATCAGGCAGAGCCACTACAAGTATGTGAATGGCTAATCGCGATGTTTGGCGAGAGATGGAGGCTATTTTGTGCAGCAGATTACCAAGGGCAAGACTCTCTATATGAACTGTATGTGCATGTACGGAATTTTAACTGATCTTGGTCTATAAAGGTGACATATGAAGGAATACTGAGAAGTTCTATGTATTTGTGTGCATTGGTACGAAAGTAAATGTATACTAGTGCAAGTTATTGCTAATTTAAACCTATCCTATCGCTGCTGAACTGTTATTTGGTAAAAGGTCATTTTTATCCTTCCAAATCCGTATTCACGACTTGGCGTGACGTGTCAGGAGATGAAAAGAAAGCATTAAAGGCATATAGACCTGCCTATACTTTATAGCATTCAACTTACGAACTTTTAGGCGAGGATGTATGCATTACTGTACTACGGGTGGCTTTTAGGATAAGCATTCAGGTGTATTAAATTGTTGTTAGGCCTACTTGTAGATGTAAATCTGAATGCAGTAAAATGTATATACCCAAATTCACGTGCAACGGTCAGTGGCTTGCTTCTCACAACTGTTAGAACGTAAGCACCAATGTCTGCCGACCCCATTCCGGTCTGGCCAATCACCTCTCTGAGACTGACGCACGCGTTACCTTGCTGGAGGCACTGCGGTCACTCCCGCGCTTTCACACACGCCGTCGTCGCTGTCGTGGATGTACGTTTTTCCGGCTGTTAATTTCCTCCAACCTGTTCTTTATTAACTCTGCACAGAATATATATCGCACGGAGTTAAGTAAGTTCAAGCCTAGCAACTGCGATCTTCAGACCATGGTTACTTAGTAGAGAAGAAGCCAGTGGAGGCCAGAATAATAGGAAGAGTTCATTGTGTACACAGAGGAACGGAGAACATATGGAAGGAGTTTTGACATCGGAGAGCGCGACCAGCCAGGCGGCAGGCCGGGTCCGAAGTTTGGAAATTGTTACAAGGGCCCATGGCGAGCATTGGGTGAGTAAGCTTCAGGCTGCTGATTTGCCCGACCAGTGTGGGGTGCGTGCGTGTGTGCCCTAGCCGCCCGAGGGCAAAGGTTACACCTCGCATGCAGACATCGACCATCGCGCTGGGTCGAGCGACTGGGCAGCCAAAATTTTCCCCGCGAGACCACGCCTGCGACAGCTCGCGTTTGGCGGAGGTGGACTGCAGCACCTGGTGTCCCACGTCTTCTCTTCCAAAACGAAACCAGGCCTGCAAATTGCGGCGGCAAGGGTCTGATGAGGACGCCTGAGGAGCTCGCGTTGCAAACGAAGTTCGCATCCAATTATTACCACAAATAGAAGTGGCAACAGGGAAATTTTGTCCTCCTCACAGGTAAGAGGAATCCGACTGGTGGAATCAGAGAGAAAAGGCATGTCAGAAACTGACTGTCCTGTATAATATTCCTGAAACCCAGGTTGCTGACTGGGGGAAGAAAATAACAGCCAATCAAATGTGCAAAGAGTGCTTTAGGTTCCTCTACGTGCTCTTACCGTGGTTCGTATAGTTGTGGTGCAACAAATCAACCTCTCACGACTGTTAGCACACCGCTGTCTGCCGACCCCACTCCCGTCTGGCCAATCATCTCTCTCCGGCTGAATCACACAAAACTTCGCTTGACGACCTCCGAGCTCTCACAATTTGGACGCTGTCCCTCTGGGGTACGGATATACGCTCGTCCGGCTGCCAAATTTCTATGGGAGCACTCGCAGCAGCCCCCTGGTACCCAAGATCGGCCACTGACGCATGGCTCTTCTGGCCTGCAAGGCCCGCGCGTCCACTGCCGCCTGGAGTCAGGCGCTAACTTTCGCTGACTGACGCCTCACCATGGCCGCGCGCCCATGCCAGCCTTCACCCATCTCAAGGTCGCGCCACGACCACTAGCCTAGACATTAGCTGTGTGATTGGCTGCCGTAACAAAGTATGCGCCGGCGATTTCTGAGGCTCTCATCACTCCCGAATTGACGCCCTTTGCAGCCATGCTGCAGTCATCAGAGCGTCAAAACTCTTTCAATCTATTCTCCTATCCTTCTGTGCAGCATACACTATTCCTAACACTCTGGTCTGCCCACCGTCTTCTTTCTTCTCTCCTAAGGAACCATGATCTGAAGATCACAGGTGCTAGGATTTAACTCACTTAATCCCCTGCGATTGATTTGTAGTGGCCGGACTGCGGCTGCAACGCTCAATGCTTCGCCTATCGCGTACGCACCAGGGTCTGCCTACCTCAATCCACTCTAATCAATCGTCACACTGAGCCTGATTCACACATGGCCTCGCTGAAAGCGCTTGTGACGATGCCCACGTTCTCACACTTCGGACACCGGCCACCTCGAGGGTGCTTGTGCGCTCGTCCGACTGTCGACTTCCTCTAACCTATACTTCACTGCTGTTCAGAATATACTATTCTTCCCGCCTAGTGTCACACTTGTCCTCTTCCAACGCGAAAACTAGTCTGACGATCGTGGTGGTGAGGATCTTCCTTATTAATCTAAGCCATTGTAATAAACTTCTCCCATGGGATTTTACATTAATGTCTGTTGGTAAAGGGCAACTTGCCTCCGACGAGAATACTAAGCAGCAGTAGGATGATAAATTATGCCCAATACTACGTCCTTATCCAGGGCTCCGTAGTTACGCATAGGCCCCCTAACCATTTGTCTACTGCCGTCAAATTCACTTTCATAGACGAGTTCGTTCGGCTTGCTTGTGGACGCCAACTGTCGCGAACTACTGCGGACTTCAAACGCGCGTCACTCTTACAGCTCTCAAGTGCATCAGAAATGTCTGTAGCGGGGAAAGTGTGCTGAGCTGTCGACCTCACTGCTTTTCACAGTTAACGGCTCCAACCACTATCTGTGTCGAAAGAAGCGATCGTCGACTACAGAAGGTTCCCAGAATTAGAAGTCAGTAAGACCAATTACTTTAGACAGTATACTGTAAGGATGGAGCTAAAAAATGCTCTACAGAAAAGATTGGCTCACAGTAGACAAAGCAGATGTTGTGTGTCTGTTCTGTGCCTCGGCGAACAGGTTACGGCATCTGGGGACGTCCTCCAGCCAATCAGAAAAAGGTGCACAGATCGCCACGCCAAAGGCAAGGCATTAACCCGACCTTGAGGCATCATGCGATCGAGAGGCAGACAGTCACGCAGGCGAAGGAACCATGAATGTAGCGCCGATTTTAGGACCCCCACATCCGAGCCAGGGAGTTTTCTAGTGCATGTGGGAGGTCATGTAAACGTGATCTGGAGGTCATAACACACCAGAACCTCATTCTGCTCAAGTGCAGCCGTTTCTCAAAGACCAGATTATATAATTCCGGACTTCCAAATCCTGAGGAGCGTCCTTCAACAGACTGCCTCATTTATGAAATCCAAATTCCCAGAAAATTAAACTGAAAATAAAAAAGTTTCATAAAGCCCTCTAGTCAGATTAACCGACGACTGCTCTGACTCCAATTACATAAAAGGACTGGCTATTAAAAAAGCGTCGCTTCGGCAAACCAAAAGGAAGGAAAATTCTTTGTTCAGTAAAAAACCAGACTGTACAGAAGAAAGGAATTTAGCAGAGGCTCGGGGCATCGAGTATAGAATTCTGTTTTTGTGTGCTGCCGAAGAGCGGACTTCCGTCTCCAAAGACATCGATATATACCCACGTGCTCTCCAGCACTACCCGTTTTTATGAGTCTCGTGGTAGTAGTCGTAGTAGGCAGTAGGAAATAAGTATTTCCCAAAGGATGCCTTTCCATGAGAAGACAGTTCACTGAAGTCGGGTTTTCTACCATCTGAGCTTTGTTTAATGCACAGTTTGTCTAGACCTGATGTAACGAGAACTGCTACAACACATGACTGCTAGAGAGATGGAAAAGTACGCTTTATGTTGAAGGTGGCATCGAAAATTTTCAGCAAAAAATTGCTCGATTCACAGAGTCCCTGGGGAAGATAAATAAAGTACTCAAAAATATAGACCTTTCCATAAAATCCACATCTAGGATGGCGATGTGTCTAATCTCGGCTTCTGGATTTCCGTTTCGTTACATGTGAGCAATACAAAATGTTGATATGCCTATGTACCGCAAGGCTTATGTCGGAAGCTTCGGTGCCTAGTACGGGAAGACGTTTTGTCAACTAATTTTACAGTGGAGTGGATGAGGAACCTCATCATGAATTCGATCAGCAAATTCCTTGACCGTTGTAAAGCGTCACTTTATTGTAATATCAGTTAAAAAGGCATATGAAACACCAGAAGCTGAAGTGAACATCTGGGGGATAGGTTTAAAAATCGACAAGTTTTTTTAAGCAAGGCTGGAGAAATAACCGGAGAGCAGTGGAGAATGAGGGGAAGAGAATACTGGCATTTATAAATCGCCAGATTTTGACTTGAGTTATGTGATATGAACGTAACCGTTGGATATAGTGTAGATGTTTACGAATTTTAATTAGTTCAGTATATTTCAGTATATTTAGGGTAGTAGGCAATGCCTTTAAAGACCCTATTGAAAACAGTATGCATGAAATATCCAACATAAAATCTGTCACTATAAACAGTGAGTAACATATATACGTGTACAAATTTTAACGTGTGCGTGTGAGTAGTCAGAATAGTCTATTGTGTACATAATATATCCAACATGAAATGTGTTACTGTAAAATAGTAAGAAGCATTCAAAAATGTAAAGTTTTATCTTTAGGTATTTCCCGGGTGTAAATTATTCCTGCTTCCTTGTACATATGAACGGTACTTGTTAAGTAGATGTTCATCCAGTTTCCGTTTAAACGCAGCGGACTGTCGACGATCTGGACGGATGCCTCTGTTTTTCCAGTTCCGTTGGCGGACTCTGCAATCAGCAAGGAAGAATCAGTACGTGGCTTCCACACGGTGATGATCCTGGGAACCTTTGCAATGCCCCCCCCCCCCCCCCAGTGGGAACCCCCTTTTTTCTCCTAACTCCCACGCATTACCCCCAAAAGGGCGACAGTTTTTCTCCTAAAAATCCTTGAGGAGTTTTTTCACTGTCTGCTCCTATTTTCATCCTATGACACAGGACAATTGGCCTCGCCAACAGTCTAAGGAGAAAAGTTTTTGCTACCACTGCACATATGTTCAAATAGGGCAATCAAAGGAATTTTTCCTACATACCCTCAATATACTGATGCTGATGCATCTGTGGAGGTCGCCGTTACCACCTCCTCGGGCAGTCCGTTCCAGGCACCGATGACTCGTTGTGAGAACGACTGCTTGTGGACCTCTAGATGGGATAGGGTTCCCCGCAGTTTGAGGGAATTCCTACGGAAGTTGGTTGAAGTGGCGAAGGTGAAGAAGTCATCAAACTTCAGGGCACACTCCCGATTCCTCACGAGGTGGTACGTCTGTATGAGTTCACCGCGGATTTGTCTATACTCAAGGGGAAAAAACGTTAAGTGCTTCTAGTCTACATTTGTAAGATGAAGACTTTAGGCCCTTTTCAATTTTCGTTGCCCTTCGCTGAATGCTTCCCAGCATCTGGTTATCTTTGTGCATCCATGGTCGCCACGCCTGAACGCCATACTCCAGATGTGAGCGAATAAATGTTCCATAGATTTTGCCGAATAGTTTTTGTCTTTGTCGAAAAAAGTTCGCTTAATGGCAAACAGAACACTGTTCACCCTCTTGGCAGCCCTAGCACACTGTAAAGACGGCTTCAGAGATGGCACAATAGCCATACCCAGATCCTTTTGTTCATTGACGTTCCACAGGCACCTTCCATCGAGTACGTAGTTGTGCGAGTCATCCGTCGCGCTCACTTTCTTCGTCTTGAGCTGCAATGTGACACACTTCTCAAAGTTAAACCGCATTAACCATTTTTGGACCATTCAACTAGGCGGTCAAGTCCTTCTTGCAGAGTTTGTTCATCATAAGCGTTTCTGATGGGTTGCCATATCTTAATATCACCTGCAAACAAGACTCCATTACTGACCAGTCCCTGCCTACAGTCGTTGACGTAGATTAGGAAAAATAGTAGTCCAAGAACGGAGCTCGGAGGCACTCCAATCGCAACTGTCACTGAAGAGGATTTTGCGTTTCCGACGCACACGGACTGCGATCGGCTTGTGAGAAAATCTACCCAATTTAGTAAATTCCCCTTATCCCGGATTCGCCAACCTTGTAGAGTAGCCGTTGGTGAGGACACTATCGAAGGTTTTTTTAAAGTCTATGTAAACAACATCTACGGGGGTATTTTCGTCTAATGACTTCGACCACTGCTCCATAGAATATAGCATATTGGTCAGGCAGGAGTGGTTTCCTCGAAACCCGTGTTGGGCACCATCAACGAAGTCTTTTTCCTCGAGGAACTTTATGGTGGCCTTTTTGATGATCCTTTCCATAACTTTGCAACAGATGCAAGTTAGGCTTACTGGTCGATAGTTGTTCGCGCTGGTTCTGGATCCACCCTTGTGAATAGGGTACATGTTCGCAACTTTCCAATCGGATGGGAAGAGGCCTCGATCAAAGGACAACTGAAAAATGTCCACAAGTGGTCTGGAAAGTTCCGAAGCCAGCTCTTGCAGTACCTTTGCTGGTATTGTGTCTGAACCCGGAGACTTAGCTTCATTAAGCGCCAGAAGTTCATTCCTTACACCTTCTTCCGTGAAATGGAGGTCCTCCATGATTCTGCCATTACTCTCTGCACGGAAGTCTGTCGGATTAAAATGCAGTTCCTCAGTGAAAACAGATGCAAAAAACTTGCTAATGTGTTCTGCTTTTTCGAGATTGTCTATAATTTCCTCATTATTTTCACACTTTAGTATTGCAACTGTGTCTTTGTTTTTTAGCCTGTTGTTGATGTAACTGTGGAGCACCTTTGGCTTAATTACGGCCCACTCGATAATTTTTGCTTCGTAGTCTTTCCACGCTTTTCGAATGTTTGATCTAACCTCGTTCCGCTTTTGGTGGAATTCTTCGTAGTGTGAAGGCTGGCGTGTTGATGCGTACCTTCTCCAGAGTTTTTTCTTGCGGTTTATTTGGCTCTTCAGATCTTGCGTTAACCAGGGGGGCCTGCTCACCTTTTGTACTTTTTTCAGCGGACAGTTTCGATGAATAACTTCGCTTATAAAATCCCTGACAATGTTCCAGTCGGCATCCGGACCACCGGTTAGAAGGTCATACCAATTTATTGCTGCTAGTTCATTTCTCATTGCGGTGTAATTTCCGCGCCAGAAGTCTAACCGAACCTCCGTATTTCTCGGTTGATTGGTGTTTGAAGCATATTCCCACAGGATCATGACATGATCACTCTTTCCAAGAGGTGCGATTGGCCTAATTTCACTTGTATAAATCGGGTCTTTCGATAATACTAAGTCCAAACAGTTCGCTGTTTGTGCTTCTTTTATTCTCGTTGGGAATCCCACATTCTGCACCAGAGAGAGGTCCCCCGTCAGCTTTAAGAATCTGGAGCTAAAAGACTCATGAGAACCCTTAACTGATAGCTCATCCCAGTTAATCAGTGGGGCGTTAAAATTTCCAGTGATGAGCGCATTTTCATTTTGAGCCAGTTCACGCATTAGTCCAAACAAGGTCTCGCCACCCTCTGGAGATTGATTTGGCGGTCTATAGACAGTCATGAAATGTGAAGTGGGTGCACCACATGCTTTCAGTTTCAGCCATAGAGCTTCACAATCATGAGAGGAACCAATTTTGCGTTCTGACGCAATGAGGCCCTTCTTGACAAACACTGTTATTCCTCCTCCCCTCCTATTTATCCCGTCCCGACGAAAATCTTGGTACTCTCCGGGTACAATTTCGGCATCCATTACGTCGGCCTGTAGCCAGGTCTCTGTAATGGATATGACATCCGCCTGTAGGTCAGCTATACAAACTTTGAGCTCGTCAATCTTCTGAAGCAAACTCGGTGCGTTCGTATAAAGAAAGCGCAGCTTCGCCGGCAAAGAGTTCTGAGCGATTTGTGGGTCAAGGGCGCCGGAAGGTCTTTGCGAATTAGCTACTTTATTGCCTGAGTTTTGGTCTGCATTTTGTCTGTAAAACTCAGCGTTATTGGCTGTCTCCAGAGGAATGACCTCTGGGCGGTGATGATTTTCCCGTTCATTATTCGCAGGTTCCTCTCGCCCGCATTGGATCTCCTGTGGAGTTCGGTTTTCAGTGTCCTCCACTTCTCCCTCTCGGCCGGCGAGTACTCCCGCTGAAAAAAAAAACGTTGGATACTTGTTCCGTAGTTGCGATTTCCTGTTCAACAGTAGCTTCGCTTGTTCTTCGTGCTTGAGTATAAATTTTATTGGTCTGGGTTGACCCGAGTCCGTATGTGGACCCTTCTTCAGGCCCATCCTAAAGGCCTTTAGGACGGGGACCACCATTTCTTCATTTTCATTTAGGAAAAGTTTAATGTATCCAGGAAATAAATCCTTACCATGGTCAATTCTATTCTTTGGGGTCTCCGAAGAAGATTCAGGCATGCCTTGTATGACGATGCACTGGCCGCGATTAAATAACGGGCTATGAGTTTTTTTAGTGGACCCTACCGATGTGTGGGTATCTTCGACTTGGGCTGTGAGATCCCTAAGCTCCGGCATTTGATAATTGGGAGGACCCGACAGCTCCTATTCTGTGCCAAGGCCACCTTTTTCTGTGGTAGTCGGTGGCGTCTAGGGCTTTTTGATAGACGCAACCAGACTAGTTCTTACTAGTATCTTAAACACCGCCTGCTTGGTTTTTGGGACTGTGTTAAGCACGACACCCTTTGCGTAAACAAAACGTTCAGTCCCTTCATCGTGGTCTGCTAGTCTAGTGGCGACACCGTCTGCCTGTTGGCCCAACGTACAGGGCTCGACTCCCGGGTCTTCTACATTTTCGTGGATTTCGGACTCTTCGACTAGGTCGATTTCCACTACTGGTTCTGCTGTAGTTTGCTTTTGGAGTATGGAAACCTCCTCTGTTTTCTTTGTCTTGGTCTTTTCTCAGTTTTCAGTCGTCTCCAACATCGAGCCATGCGTTAGACTATGGAAAAGCGACTTCAGTTCCGCTAATTCCGTTTTAAGGCATACCATATCCTGCTGCATGACAGAAAATGCTTTGGAAAGTTCCATGTCTGATACGCCATCTTGGTCTTCGTACTTTTTGTCTATTGAGCTCCGAGGACTTCTAGGCCTTTTAGCAGGGCACGATTTCGTTGCGCCAGCCATGCGGTTTCTACCCTCGAAATTTCGATTTGGGCTTATATCCTGAATTAAATCAGTGGAATCCGTGCGCGCTCGTGGTATAGTGGTAACGACCGATGCCCACGAACCACGGGTTTTGGGTTCAAATCCCACTCGCGGCAGACTTTTTACACGTTGCGCTGTACGTTTAATTTTTCTTCCCATCATAGATCGAAGTAAAGTTAAACGATATTAAAGCTCTATGCAATATGTATAAAGCGATTAACTGTATGGAAAGGATATTGGAACAACTCAGCCGTTTGTGGATAGCTGGAATCCCTGAGAATTGTTGACGGAAGGCTGTCAAAGAGATGTTGCTAGTTTTGACTAGTGCCTGCCGTGGCTTCTGAGGCTGGGAATGTTGTGAAAACGAATTAAGAAGGTTTAAATATCAAGAGTTAATGGAAGATTGGATCTCAGAGTAACATCACAGTGCTAGAAAGAGGATAGTCCAGGATTCAGGAAGGATTCAGGACGGGGATAGGACCGCAATCAGAAAAGGCGCTGGAATGACTTCCGATTATTCGGTAGAAGACCATTTGCTAAATACCAGCTTGATAGGTGGTCCAGGCTATCTTTTAGAACCTGGAGATGTGTTTGACGTTTGAAAGGATGGCCAAAAACCACATCATCAGCATATTTTACTTACAAATATCCATTTAGCGATCACAGATTGTCGGCGTGGAGATACAAGAGGTGAGGGGACAAGATGGACCCCTGAGGAACTCTGCAGTTGTTGGGAAGGACTGTGAATTTTCCTTAGCCGCATTGGATAAGTTGAGTCAGGCAAGTGCAAAAGTCCCCAAGCCAAGGGGCAGCCCAGCCGGGAGAGCTGCATACAGACGTTTATTAAGGAGGAGATGGCATTAGATTGTATTAGGGGCTGAGAAGTTGTCATGAAATGCACATGCGTACGCATGTCAACTCGGCAACAGTAGCTTATGTAGCCCCACTCATTAATCCCTACTCCCTGCATTTTTTTCCGACGAAAACGGTGGTAATGGGGTTTTATGGGTGGGGAATAAGGACACGCAGTGTAATATACTTTAATAAATGATAGATACATTTTTATTTTATTGTATTTAGAAGTGCTGTTGATTTATATCTGTAGATTTTCCTAATCTGTATTATCGTTTAACTTATTGAGGAAACACCCGATTATCAAACTGCAGGTTTCCAAAATTTCTCCAAAAATTGAAATGGTTGTTAAGAGGTCATCTACTTCCACTTAACTAGGGTCAAACTTACCGTTCTGGAATTAGAATAGTATAGTCTGAGGCTCGAAGCGCCGCGCACACCTTCAATTTACATGCTGAACAACTTAATCCCAGCGGCCACGGGAAGCAACTTCGGCTACACTTTTTCACTATACACTTACTTCTAAAAATTCCCTTTACCTATCCTATTCCCCCACCTCCCTCCAGTGTTTTTTCGGGAAAAATTTTGGGTCTACATAAGCTACTTTTGCCGTCAACTCTTAATTAAAGCTCTTCGAACAGAATAAACTACAGGAGCAACAGTGTCTATAACACCCATGCTGAGGAGGGGGAGCTCTAACGATAGGTTGGAGACGACAGTAACTAAAAGCCTATCTTTTATTTTAATAATATTGCTAATTGCTTTTCCCAGTTACTTTGTTCTGCCTACTGCATTAACTAGGAAAACTGAAAACCTTAGGACTTCCTTTTTACAAATGATTTGAATCTGGGAAAATCTAAAAAAGGCGCAAACATGAAGGTCAGGCGCATCGCATGTATCACTCAACCTCTGGAAAGCACTAAAGCAGAAAGTCAACTGGGAATTGAGTTCTGGTGACGTCGTGTGCCTCGAAGGTCCTACACCTTCGTAACATTTTAGAACACATTTGTTACCTCCTCAATAGCGCCAAGTAAAAGATATAGTCTGTTCTGGAAAGATTAGCAACTCTGGTTTTCAAAAAATTTGTCAAATGTCCGTGCTGCTGCTAGCGATTTCTGTTGTTTGTTATTCAGATGAAAACTGGAGCTAGAAACAGTGCCAACGACTACTTTCGACAGGCAGTCCATATATTACGGAGCAGATTGACGTGGAAAAATTATTGATTTTCCAAAGCGAATAAGTGCACGAACAGATGTCTCACAGGACTCATTGGTGATTTGTAAATCCTGCCTTTTCTCTATCTAAAGATGGAAAAGTGAGAGGGGAGACAGAGAGTACCAAGAACTGAGCAACTATCCAACCGGCGTGGCGACCTACTAGCCCGACAAGGCGAGCAGAATCATCTTCTCTTAGCTGATGGATAGTTGATGAGGGCTGAACGCCTGCATAAATTATGAGCTTGCTGGGATGCACAGGGTAGGTTTGTGAATACCTGCATGCATTGGACTTTCACATACGATGGCCAGTTTCGGCTACTATTGGCTTCTATTTTAGGTTCAGTAGTTGTGCGTTTCCGAGTTTAGGCCTCTTCCTCTACGACTGTATACCTTTGTCAGTCACTGGTGTCCGATCCAGCCTCCCGTCTTCTTCTTTTTGACACCGGTGGAGAGAATTCGGTAGGTGCCACGCTCCTGCATCCACCTTGCTGTGGCGCGCACAATGAGAATACGTATTCCTCACGGTCAAAATTTTACGGTCATGAAGAGAAATTCGCTTTACTGGCACTTAACTGATTAGATTTCATATGACTGTACCGAATGTTCCTTTTCCTTGAGAAGCAAACGATCAGAACTGACAGTCCGAAGACGAAACGAATCCGACATGCTTCGAACCTGCCATCTTCAGCTAACCTTGCGCTAGGCCACCTCCTGCGACCAGAAATGCAAGCGTGAGCATTCTTTATTCGCAATATGTTAGCAAACTACGTCCAACTTTGGGAATGGCGGTGGTAGTCAGTCTTTACCAGAACTTGTTGGGTACTTTAGCACAGCGAAATGCCTCAGTTTCTTTTTGAGATAGCGCAGTTTTCCTATTGGCTACTTCTTGTACTGCACAAAGTGGAATTTAGACTTATTTAATGCAGTAAAACTAACATATATGCACAGCTATATTTTGTCTTAAACTGCTGGAAAAGAATTGAATTTATTGTCAGCAAAAGCATAAAAGTTAATAAAGGCTAAAATGCCAGTTTCACGTCTTTTTCGCCAATACTGCTGCAGTTCGGGCTCATAAAAAGAATATGGACAGAAAGTTCAGTGTGTTTTCTGGCGGAAAACAGTGTCAGAGGCAGTTGATAGGACAAGAACTAAGCGCCATTTCTGATATCTCAGCCCCCCCCCCCCCCCCACGTTTTCTTGACCGAAATCGAGGTTAGGCGTTGTTGCAGTTACTTGACCTCTGACTTGTATTCCGTAGGTTGGCAGACAGCTATGTCACTTCCCCGCCCCCCTCCGGGTGAAGCATTAAGGACGTAACTGCCAGCAGGGCTGACCCCGTTTCTGGCCAGGGACGTGCGCAAGACTGGCAATGCGACTAAAAAACGCCTCTCATTCATCATTGACTGTCACTGCCCCTGAGGCATGACCCTAAGCAAATAAAAATGAACCTCGCCATGGTAAACTTCATTCCGGCTCCTTCTTTTAGCAAAAAATGCATCGAACAAGGCGAAGACCACGAGTTGAGCAGAATTTATTGACGGCATAAAATTTCGTGACTTCTAATTCATCTGCAAACGGTCATTGCCTGTTTCTTGGAAATGGCTATCCTGAGAAATTCATCGATAAGTATAGCAAACGCAGGCAAGAAAATTCTGCCGAAATATCGGTAGCAAAAAAGCCAGTGAGCATCTTCCTCCCTTTCAAGGGCAATAATTTGTCCAACGTGATTATGCAAAGGCTTCGATGCACGACTGATAGAACTTACCCCGCCTCTACACTGTTGTACCTAAGTGCACAAACGATTATTCCAGAATGACGCACCAAAGACACTCTACCTATGCACGCCACCTCAAACTGCGTTTACATGTAGTTGCGCATGCAAACCCATCGGGCGCATGCAAAGGAAGTTGGCAACACGGTCAACTGAACATATACCGAATTGGTCGCTCAGGGCGGAAAATAAAATACCGAAGCGAGAAGTCTTGGGAAGTTCAGAGTGATAGGGACAATGTAGCCCAGGTGTGATTAAATTCACGGCGCGAGGCGGGGCGTTTGTAGCTTAGCGGTTAGAGCATTGACCTCCGGTAAAGGTCTTCTCTGATGCTTGAGTTCTAATCCCTCCAAACGCCTCGAGTTTTTTTCACAATTGGGTCAACGCAAATTTAGCAAATCTGCCAAACCTCCTAATAATTAAGTCAGCCTAGTAGTCATTCTGGTGGATCCTAGATGATTGCTTAGGAAATCCTGCTTGGGCAGTCAGCTTACAGTTCCGTATTGGTGGATTCCATGTGGGCGGTAAAGTTGGGCGGGTAATATCAACCCAAGTGTAATTAAATTCACGGCGCAAGGCGGGGCGTTAGTAGCTTAGCGGTTAGAGCATTGACCTCCGGCAAAGGTCTTCTCTGATGCGCGGGTTCAAATCCCGCCAAACACCTCGAGTTTTTTTTTACAATTGGGTTAACCCAAATTAAGCGAATCTGCCAAACCTCCTAATAACTGAACAGAAAAGTCAGAAGGAAGTTGCCACTTGATCCATCATGGTGTTCGACCGTGAGGGCCGTGTGAGAGCACGGAGTCGTCACGGTAGCCAACGACGCTCCCTTCATCCGCTCCCGGTTAGGGCAGATTCCGGTGTGTTCCTCAGCGAGGGAATAGTTACAATGGTCCGGAGCGGGCTTTGTGTGAGTCAGGCTCAGAGTGATGATTGGCCAGACCAGTTTCGAGTGCGTGTGTGCGCCCCTGTCGCGCGAGAGCGAAGGTTGCGCGTCGCACTCGGACATGGGTTATGGCGCTGGATCGAGCGCGACTGGGCAACCAAGATTGTCACTACGCGACCTCGTCTGTGGCGTCTGGCTTTAAGAGAAGGTGGGCTGCAGAAATACTACAAGCCAGCACTCTCCTGAGAAAACCATCGTGACCTATGTGCAAGCTGTATTAAAATAGGACGGAGCCTTGCCATTCCCTATTCGACATTCGATTTCGACGATGTTCACACTTGACCCCACAGCTTAGTAATGCAGAGACAGTGACTTACGCGTGGAGAAGGTTTAAGCGATAGTAGACTTCCGTTGTATCTGCCGCCCTCCCTCTTCCCTTACCCGTCTCTGTCGCGTGTCAAGATGAAACCAAGAAGACCGGAGGCGGAATCGGGCGCAGTTAGAAGGCGTGGCCAGAGCCAACACACATGATATAGTCCGCAAAGGCAACAGGTGGCTGCTGTATGTGCCAGCGCCTAAAAGCACCTCCAAAGCTCCTTCCCCAGCCCATGTTCGGAGAGCAACTCGAATAAACCTTGTCGTGACGCGATTTAGCTCCCGTCTTGGTCAAGTGCATTCGTCACGCGGCCTGTTCGGGCGTACACGCATTTTTTCCCATCGAAGAGCCACGGTCAGGAGAATTGGGGGGGCAGGCATGGTCTCATTAGCTAACCAAGGGTATTCCTCATCCCATGTGTGCTGGTCTCTCGCACTATCGTGACTCAGACCTTGCTCACTTTGGCCTCATATAACACTGGCAAACATCTGTTCTCAGTCACCTAACGTTAGGCCGCCGCAGTAATGTGGGGAATGAACCTGTGATTTATGTTCAAGCGTTTATATTGTGCTCGTGGGAGCTGATTAGTCATACCCCTCGTTTCAGTGCCGTCTGCATGACGGAGTGTGTCGGTTGAGGCCGTTAGGGGTTGGTATAAGAGGGGGCGGTTGCAGAGTAGGCTCTGCACCTGTGGTCGAACACGCCATGTATGTGTGTGTGTGACACTGCGGGTGCCCGAAAAGCTAGGCGGTCACTATGCGGTGGGGGAGAGAGTGAGGTCGACCTCGGCGCGATTTTTCCCTCACTATAATAAATCTGAATGCGTCTGAATCTATCAGGGTGCGCTAAAAGCCGTTGCTTGGAGGGTCTGCCTACTGACGGGAAAACTCGGACCCCCTACGTAGCTGCTCCTTCTGTACGCGTGTGTCTGTGTGTGCGTACGGGAGGAGAGGGAGGACTGAGAGTCAGACTGCAATGGCTCCCTCTTAATGTGGCCTTTATGGTGCTCCCGCGCTGTCGGGAGCATACCTAGCGAGATGGCTGTGTCATGTGTGCGCGCGCTGAGTGCTTATCGCGCCAGCCATCTACACCCTCCCTCATCCCCGGTCTTATTGACTTTGTCTTTACACCGGAAACGGAGGTGGGAGTGGCGAGCGAGTGGGTAGATTCTGTGCAAGTCTGCCTAAACTCCTGTTTTCTCTAGCACGATATCTCTGCGTTGCTCCTGCTTGCTCTTGCATTCGTGTTGTTTTCCCATCTTGCCTCTTTGTAGGCTGTGGCTTGCTTCAGCGTTTGCTGCGGCTTGTTGGAGCGCGTGGTGCCCATCGTCGAAATCGACGGGGGAACTGTCGT
>JAYGXS010000003.1:3776455-3814424 GCA_036362985.1 Ligula intestinalis | reverse complement strand
ACAGCCTCGGGGAATCGGACAGTCTCAACTATTGTATCCGCTTCAGTGTCGTCGGTGGGGTGATCGCATGCCATTTCCTTTGTGAAGACTGACCGGAAAAATTTCGAAAGATGATCAGCCTTTGCTTCATCATCTATCAAGTCTCTTCCGTCAGCGGTCCTCAGCAGGGGTATCTGATCCTTGTTTTTCGTACTCTGCCTGAGGTAACTGTAAAACAGTTTGGGGTTCACTGTGGCTCGGTTTAGCAAGTCTGCTTCGAAAGCCCGTCTTGTTTTGAGAATGAGAACCCTGACTCGGTTTCTCTGAGTTTTGAAGGAACTGACAGATGCAGGAGTCCTGTCTGCTAGAATTTTTTTCCACAGCTTCCGCTTTCTGTTCACTTCTATTTTTAAGGTCTGCGTAAGCCATCGCGGTCTAGTGGTCACCTTTTTTCGCGAAATTGGACAGTGGTTGTCGATGAGTCTGTGCAGTGTGTTCCGGAACGCTTCCCAGTCCGCACTTATGTTTCCAGAAAATAGAGGTTCCCAATCGGCGCGCGTGAGTTCGGTCTTCATTCGATCGCAATCACCTTGCCAAATATTTCTTCTGGCTGTTGAGGGTCCCTTTGGTATTGAGAATAACCAGTACTCCCATAGGAGTACAACATGGTCGCTCTTACCTAGTGGTGGGAGACATGACACTCCGTCGATGCTGTCCTGCGACTTCGTGAGAACAAGGTCCAGAGAGTTTGACTGTTGGCCATCGCACATCCTTGTCAGAAAAGTGACGTGTTGCGTGAGACATCACTTGAGAGTCATGCTCAGAAGGCAGCTGTCGAAAGTTAGATCGAAGATATGTGCGCAGGCCGCACCCCAGTGGATGTGAGGCGCGTTAAAGTCCCCCACAATCAGGATGTCCGATCGTGCATTAATCTTCTCCAGCTCCTCTAGCAAGGAGGCATCCACTACGGGCTCTCTTCTCAGTGGTCGGTAGAGTGTCAGTACATCGAGGTTGGGTGCACCTGGTACTTTAATGGACAGCCAGATGGCCAAGGAAGAACACGCCATTTTATTCGTTTTGTCTAAAACTGTGAAACCATTTTTCACGTATATTGCTGCGCCACCGCCTTGACGACCTTCTCTGTCTTTTCTGAACAGTTGATAGCCAGGCATGGATACCTCGCCGTCGGCTACCTGTTCAGACACCCAAGTTTCCGTTATTGAAACTATATCTGGTGATAATTCAAAGGCATGAATCTTCAGCTCGTCAAGCTTTGAAAGCATACTCTGTGCATTTGTGTACATGAAAGTTAACTTTCTGTTTGCTCGAGAATTTGTTACAGTCAGGCTCTCCCCACCCCTTTCCGGGTCGACTGTGCGGTCATCTGGGGAGGACCTTTCCTGGGGGAGAACAGTGGACGCTGGATCACTTGGTTGTTGTAAATAACCAAATGTTTTTCCCATTCGTTCTGCCTCTGTATGTTTTTCGATCGGGCTCAATCCTCCCCCTACTGAGCCGACTGTGTGGTTATCCGGAACCGACCTATCCAAGGTGAGAAAAATGGACGTTAGATCACTTGGTTGTTGTAAATAACCATGTTTTGTTCACCCTTGCTGACCCGCTCCCTCTTTTCGAAAACAAGTTGACGATGTTTGTTTCGTTCTGCAGCTGAGAACTCCTACTGAAAAAAACTCCCGGGCCAGAGTCTTTTATTTTAAAACGCCTGGATAGAATGAGCTTGGCGTCTTGGCTTCTTGTCATGACCACTTTCAGAGGTCTGGGACGTGCCGTTCCAGTTGGGCTCTCTGGCCGTTTGCCAAGGCGGAAGGCCTTTTCGCACTCTAATGGTACATTGGGTCCCAGCATTTTGTTCATAAGTGCATGGAAGAACTGGACATCTGCGGAATGCCGGTCCATGGGAGTGGCTGCGGTTGATTCCATTAATCCCTGTATTATGATGCTGGCTTCTCTCTTTGTGCCCTTTTTCATGCCTAAGACACTGTCGCTTGCTTGCTCATTAATAGCTCTTGTGCTACTATTATGACCATCTTGTGTGTGACCGGAGTCTATGGTTAATGTACTGCCCTCGTTTTCTACTGTGGGCTTCGGGATCGAGTCTGCGACACTGTCACCCACTTTCTGGTTAATAGCAGTACTGGTAGTGGATTCCGGAAGACCTCGTATTACGAAATTTTTTCCCGTAAAGGTGACATTTTGCTACCCCTCTACGCCGTCGGTCACTTCCTGGTGCAACGCTTTCGTGTTTTCCTTCGTGTCTTTGTTGACGGCAGCCTGTACTTTACGTGGCGAACCAATCGTGTTTTTGTTATCTACTGCGAGATTGTTTAAACTCACCTCAGCCGTGGCTGATTGGTCTGATGTGGGGGCCTTAACCGTAATTATGGGCTCCCTCGTATCTGTCTCCGCGACAGCCTGAACATTACGGGGCGAAACGATCGTGTTTTTGTTGTCTTCGGCGAGATTGTTTAAACTCGCCTCAGCTGTGGCTGATTGATCAACTCTGGGTGCCTGCACTGTAAGTATGGGCTCCTTCGTTTGTTTTTCGGCGGCATCCTTCGCTTTCATCGCTTTGTGTGCATCGGACTGCAGTTGTCTCGGTGCAAATATTGTCTCTTTTTCTGCTCCCAGCTCTTCTCCGATCCCCTTTCGTGCAATTTCACTAGTTATGACCTGTGAAGAGGGTGAGACTGGTTGGTCAGGTAGACGTTTCCCTTTTCTCCTGGCCGTTTTGATTATCCTAGAACCTGCACTTTCTTGGGACGGTAGATTAGGGCTTGTTTGTGTTTGATTCTCCTCAGTTTTAGTCGCGCTTGGACCGATGGACTGGTGCCTGGTAGCGACTTCCGTCAAGGCGGATTCTAGCTGCTGATTTCCACTGGTTTCATCTAGCGACTTTAATGTGCCATGCTTGAGAAACCATGTGATGACATCCCCTTGTAAATCTATACGTGACTCCAACTTTGATATTTTCGGGTAATGTTTGCAATTTTCGTATGCCGTCGGGCAATGCGTGTCATCCGTGTCACTGTTCTTACCCTTATGTGAATTGTGCGAGGTGGTCATGGTGGCCGTAGGGTTTATACCCTTGTCTCTTATGTCGCACTGTTTGTCACACGGGACAGTTTGGTCGTGGAGTTCGTCGGCAGAATTTATTGTGTCAACCCTGTCAATGCACGTAACTTTCTGTGAGCCGCGTAGCTGGGTTGCAGTGGCCGAGCGGTGAAGACACGCCTCCTAAATCGTAGGTTGGGGGATCGACGCTGGCTGCAGATGGAGCTTTTTTCCACCCACAGTTTGGTCGTGAACTTCAACGTTCTGCATGCTATAACTTTAAGCTAAAAGGCTATACGTATAAACTATTGCGGCGTTGGTCAGACTAGACGTAGCAGCAACCGAGGTAGTCTAGTCTTATAGTTACTACCAGGAAGTAGATTGGCGCAAGAAAAATTCAAACAATAGGGTGGCCTTAAATGACATAAATAAAACCTTCTAGCAACTATACACCGAAATAGTGTAGTCTAATAGTTAACTTTTAGACTACACTATTGCCAACTGGTGCTAATTTGGGTTGAAAAAAGCAAGATAGTAAACGATAGGGTGACCTTTACTTAGATAATGATAGTCTTCTAGTAATCATATACAGCAGTATATAAATATATCGACTCAGCCTGTCCGTGGATACTCCTCAGAGCTCTGACGAGACTGATTGGGACAAGTAGACTATGTAGGCCAAACCAATATTTCCAGCGAGATGCCCGATTTGGAGAAAAGTTCCTCATCGAACAGTGGGGGTATCGAAGGAAATTGGACGGAAGATTGTTTAGAATAATAGGTTTTTTGATTCAATTTTTGTCCAAAGACGGTATCTCTCTGTATAGAACTTGAAATAGAATCGCCTTGGTTTTGCTCAAAAATTCAAACCACGTGGGTTCAATTCAATTCATTGTTATATATTTCATATAAACATATTTATTTTAGGTATTTTACATTGGCCATATTTGTATTCAGTTTTCAATCGGGTATTCAAAGACATTCCTTACTACCTCAAATATATTGAACTCATCAACAATACAGGATTTGCGTTTCATCTTTTCTGATACGTTTCATGCGTTTTGTAGACTTTGAACACGCTAAGCTTTTAAAAACTTGATTTCTATGTGTCGAACAAAATAAATAATTAATTTGACGTTGAAATACACTTTGAGAACCCAAATTCTCAACTATCAGACCTAAATTCCAAATCCACTGACGATCTGAATTGGATGAAAGCTGAATTTGTGAACACCGCGTACCAGTACCGAAGAGCTCCTATAATTAAGGAACATATATTTACTCTGTCCACATTGAAACGTAACAAATAAATATTTATTCCTAAACCAACCAAAGGGTATGGTGTTGTCACCTTCAATCGCAGGGATTATATTATTAAAATGGAAGATATCTTAAATGATTCAAGTAAATTTTGTGTAGAAGGGCAAGACAAAGAAGAAACCAACGCCTGGATAATTATCAAATATCTGCTGAACAATACTCTGGAGGATACCAAACGACGCTATTCCTATAACCCAGCAGTTCTTCTGTTCCACGACTATATTGATTACCAAATCTTCTAAAAGGATATCTCCTAAAGACTTATTATATCCATGTACAATTCACCTTTTCACAGATTAGCGCATTAGTTGGTAAAGGAATTAGAGCCAATCAACACTAGCTTTTCTACCCATAGATTAAAATAAATTTTCATTTAATTGACAAAATTATGATTTCCGACTAATACATGATATCCCTAGACGTTAAGTTATTATTTACCAAGATCCCTTGGGTGAAACTATAGACATAATTTCTGTATATTCTTCTGAAAGTGGTCTGTCCCAGAAATATTACGGCACTGACAGCTGATAAATCTCAATCCCTTTCTCTTGCGTTACAGACAGCTTCGGGGGACATGATACTAACATTCCACATACATCGCGTTCAGGACTGCTGTCTTGTATCAGGAGATTTATTCAAGTTAGTAACAACAACGAACTTGAGAAGTGATCCTCTAAAATTACGTGTGACTGGGGCCAGACTGGAGGCTCGGATAGACTTTTTTCCAAAAGAGTGGTTGAAGCTTGGAATTCTTGTCCTTGGAATGTCATTCTGTCGGAAGCCCTAGAGGTTTTTAAGCAAAGGTTGGTTCAATAGAATAGTGCGCGGTACAATATGAACTGACCGTCGTAACTGAGATACCCGACAAATTACAATTAGAAAGCTACTTTGTATACTTTAGAAGCACTTGTTTTATAGCTTAAGGTTTTACGGTAGGAACGGTACCACTCCAACTGACTCGACAACCTTAAATGGCGAGACGCCAAACTATAATACTACTAGCTATATTTGATATACTATTTATATTTATAAAACCTATATTCTACGCTCTTTCACCATAATTGCCATGCAAATGTCTCCACGGTCTTCCCTACCCGATAATCTCCATACTGATATGACCCCGTCAGCGATCACATAAGCCGAACCTGGTGGCCATAGTCCACGCGGCCCCTAAGCATTCTCCCTTTGGTTCGAAACACAGCGGACATTCCACGATCTGGGCGGCTATTTCTGTTCCTCCAAGGTTGTCGGCGAACTCTTCAACCAGGAAGGATGTATCAGACCACATCTTCTGATCTTCGATGATGATCTTGGTGATCTCTGTGATGCACGCTCGTTGAATCCTTCCTCCAAAAGTGAATATATTTATCTTAAAAAATCTTAAGGAGTTTTTCACTGTCTGCTCTTTTTAAATTATGCTCCACTTCATTGGTTCATGTCAACTGGCCTCGCTACCAAACTCAGATAAAATTTTTCTGATACCACAACAAACATGTACAAATAGGGGACTGAAAAAAAACCCATGCAAAACTCCCTCAAATATACAGATACTGAAGTTCTTATAAACCCTACCATGTACTTTTAATTATCTTCCAACAAATTACACAGCATTAACCATCCGCACCCCCACGAATATTGGTTGATATTATGCCTGTAAAAATGGTTTATATACAACGCGCAAAGTTACCTATTGTATCGGATTGAGGGGGTTTGTTAAGTAGGAAATACAGCCCTCAGCACATTTTACAAATATGCACCTAAACGAAAATAATGTTCTCTTTATTTTACGATAGAGTACTGCACTCGTTTTACATACTTACCGAATTATGTTACATACATACATACCTTGTGACAATTAATTTAATAATAAAATAACTCAAATAAGAACAATGAAGCCATGAAACATTTGCATTTGGGTAGTGTTTTAAGTTTCAGGTGATTTAAGCCGCTAACACTGTTTATTCGGAGCATGATTTGTAACCGATTTCCGTAAAGTGCAACATAATGCCGCTCCCCCTCAATTAACCAACCAGCGCTCAGGATAATTAACCGCGTGCTCTGATTAACTAACTTTATAGCCATCCGCCAATAGCACCCCGCGTATGAAAGCAGCGGGATTAACCAGCTTTGGTAGCACCTACTAGAATGAAAAAGGCGAATTATTTGCAGAAATCCACAAACCAGGGGAACATCCACGAAACCTGTTTGGGCATGCATGCATATCAAATTAGTGATAGAGCAAAGCCTTAGAAGTCAAAACACGATCTCGTAAGGAATGATTTTACTCTACTTACAGACCTTCAAAAGGTTTCCGCGAATCACATTCAAAAACTGTTCCTGCTGAAGCAGATATTACGCGGCTAAAATAAAACTGGTGGAACACTCAATATACACCTTTACGTGCAATCGTTTGCATAAAAAAACAATTGCAATCCTCATAGCGTATGATATTGCAATAACCCTGGTGTGATCGCAGATGCGAATGACGATTTCTGATAGCTGGCAAACGTCTATTTTCAACTGTTATTTAATAATTAAATCTACTTATATCGTATCAGTAGTTCATCACGAAGACAGCAAACCAAAAGTTTGTTATGCACGGGCAAGCCTTCATCTACAGTATCTCCCCACTGAGATACAAAAGTACATCAAGCAGACCGCTTTTTCTCGGGTATGAAATACAGAGTTATTCACAAATTTTATGAGCATTGGAGATCCAGATCTGTTCGACGCTATACACAGCTGCACAAAGTTAAGGGAAACACAATAATTTACTTGTTGATGTTTCCATCGCAGCTGTTCAGAACACGCGAAATGGTTGAGAATAGAGAAGTCAACCGGGTGATCACCTTGGCTACCAGTGACGCAGGTAAGCCTGAGGACGTTTGTGTGAAACACTTCGAGGCCGGATATCTGAGGACAGTGCAGTAGATTCATGTGACCAGTCACCCACCACAAACGCGTACTAAAATATCGACTTTTCATGGCGTTCGAGAAAAGTATTTGATAGCGAAAATGAGCATAGGAGATGGAAGCCTCGTGCTAGATTATGAAGGTCAGAGGACCCACAGAGGACAGTGCGCGCATCTGTAAGAGTGTCATATTCGCTAAACAAAGGAACTATTGAGCCCGAGTCTTCGGCCTAACCAGAAGGACTAAGTTACCACACCGGTTGGCAGTTTTCAAAGACACGACTTCTAGCACATCTTTGTAGTTATAACTCGCACGAGATTTATTCTAGTGATGAATGCTCCTATTTGCCAAGGGGTTAGATATGTCAGTGTCAGTTTCACTGCCTCTTATCTCTCCGATGCGTCAGTTGGCTGTCTGGACCCAATAACAAATGGTTGACAGCTCGTCCACATGAATTCTGTTTATCAAATGTGCTTGTGGTAGGAGGGAGTTGTGGGTGCGTTGGGCGATGAAGGTTTGAATGGCAGTGTTTTAACTCAGATTTTCATGAAGGTACTGATGACTGAATAGGCCTATGCGACGACTGTCCTTCTGAAATGTCGGCAGGTGAATGTCGGAGTCCCTGGCGCTGGTTTGTTGGCTTCAGTGCAATGAATTCGCAAACGGCCGATCAGGCACAACTGTAGTGGTCGCTGCTTTCCGAGGCTCTCCTAGCTCTTAACGCCACAGAAGAGATCACTCAAAGCATAGGACCTCTCGCAAAGGCAGTTTTTGGCGTGCCTCGGGCCAGGCGCACTGATGCGCCACGCACTAACACGCCCACGCGGGTGAGCTCAGCTCACGTGGTCCAACCAATCACCTCCAAAGCCGCATAAAACAAAGACCTGAAGGCGGTGGCTGCCGCTAGACATCACTGCGGATTCTGCCCCGACCAGGGCAGCATCGCTGGCCGGTGCAACGATGCCACGCTCCCACACGGTCGAACGCCATGCCAAACCGAGTGGCAACTTCCTCCAATCCATTCTGTAAAGAATATATTCTTCCTACTACTCCGGCCTTCCCAAGAATTCTCTCATCTCCTAAGGAACCAGGGCCTGGAAGATCGCAACCGTTGGGGTTAAACCTCAATAGCCTTAACACATTGCGATAAAAGTAATATGCTGCTGGCAAATTTCACCCAAATTGTGCCCCAGTTTGCCGACGTACACCTCTAAACAGCACTGACAACCGGTTTACGTCAGGCGAAGCATCTGCTTACTAGACGCTCATACTACCCGTAACGTGGCAAAATTCATTCGCAAATCCCCTACAGAGGTATAAAAAACGATGTATTCCCTGAAGTTTTTTCTGCATTCGGGCTACAGGACAAAAACACGATGAACAAAATTTTGAAGAGTATGCAGTTCAATTTTAGTCACACAATGGTTAGGTCAATCGGTGTATCCGGTTTACAGATGGGAAAATAGGCTAGCACAGGGCTCTGTAATCCGGGAGTGGAGACCTTAGGACAGGGGAGGGAGTTTGCTAGGCAATCAACCAAATCCATTTCAAACATCGGGTGCGACAGAGACGGACTCATTCACGAGCCAGAAGTGACTTTTTGTTATGCCTACTCGTTACAGTTCACTCCTTTCCATTAATGCCAGCTCGGAATGCCTACTGCCTCATATTTACAAAAGGGAACACACACATCTACATATATGCGTATGGACAGAAGGACATTATAGACAAGTGAGACTAGAATGGATATTTCCGGCTCATCAACCATCATCAGCCAGTCATACCCAACTCCGAGTGGTGCCCCACTCCATGGTCGAACTCGCGAAATTGGTTATAAGTCAAGCATTCTCACCACTGCGCCACGGGCTCGTTGCGTTGCTGGTTTTGATCGGCAATATATGCAGTGGCAGAGAGACGCTCAATGATCGGTTAAAGGACTCACTAGTCCCATTGTGCCTCATTCTCCAGCTCCGGCAGACATAACGGAGCAGCTAGTAGTCTAGGCAGATATCATTCCCGACAAAGACAAGGGAGACTCAAATGACAATTTCTGGCTCATTGGCCGTCATCAGCCGGCCATACCCAACCCGAAGTTCTAACCCGCGACCCTGTTAGATAGCAGTCAACCGCTCTATGCGTATACATGTATAATTAACCAAGGGTTGAGTGCGATATGAAACAAATGTAGAAGAAGAAGAAGGGGTTGGGGGTTGGGGGGTCAGGTGGACGTAGTGGTGGAGGGGAGGCAAAAGGAGTTGAGCGGCGTCAGTTGGGGCAGGCTCTCATCGGTGGACTTTCGCGCCACCCGTCGCACATCCTTGCACTTCTGGGCCATCTTGGCGCGCACCTTTGAGGGCAGGACACCGAAGCGCCGACTGATCCTGCCTGTGAGGAAGGAGAGAGAGAAAAGAAAGCAGCGAAAGCGAGGAATGGGGGACAAAAACAGACATATGTCGTAGCCTTGGGTGACACACAGCCTCCAACACTGCCGGACTAGACCACTTGCATTTCTTAAAGGTATTGTTATCGCCATTTGAACAAATTTGAAATTCTCCACGTCCATTTCCAGTGACTTCCTGCTAGACCGACTCCAATTGCTTTTCTCTTACGAAAGGCTATTCCTCCCTTCCTCTGAACTGCTTGCCCCAGTACCCTTCTTTCAAGAACTATGTTGCTGTTGACCTTCTTTATTTCCAGTTGACTGCACACTAGTGTTAAACCCAGTCCCCCGGCCAAATATCACTCAATTGGTGCTGAAATATTGTCCCAGTCATCGAGTCATCTGCTTTTCACTTACTTTCTAGGACTCGCATGTTGGCTTGTATTGGCAATTTTCATAATCTGCCATACCGAAAAAAGACTTTCAGTGGAATAAAGGCTTTTTCTTTCAACTGAAGTCATAATTGGGGCTAGAAGCAGATGGGGATAGAAACCTGATGTTCTGCACTGTACATTCGCTTTCTGCGTATGAATGTGCATTTAAAAGGGTTTACTTGTTGTCTTAGCCAAACTTTGAAAAAAAAGAACACAAAGGGTTTACTACGCTCCATTTCTCCAGGTCGTCATGTCACCTATTTGGGCCAATCATGGCCCCACGTAAGAATTCTGATGTACATGTATTGCTACCAGATACCGTGATGTGTTTATTTTCCTGCCCGTTCAGAATTTAAGGGAAAAAGATATTTTTAAATTATGTGCCTTTATTCTTCTTCTCCTATCAGATAAACCAACAAATGATATGCAAATAATTTGAACAAAATAAATTAATAGTTATCATTAAAAAAACCGGTAAAAATAGGCCAAAGCACGCCATCACTTGAGGAACGGGCAGGCCAACGTACGGACTAGCAAAGTGGCTGTTTCGGCGTCTCAAATTTCTGACCACCGATTCGGGGACCACGGTCCGCTCGTCAACACAGTTCTTGGAGGAACTAAAAGGGGTTAGTCTCTTGGCAAGTGATATCATGGTTTCCTTCGTTGTTACGTCCCTTTTTACTTCTATCCCTCAGGACCTGGCAATCGAGGCCGTTGAATTACTCCTACGAAACAAATACGATGAGACGGAGAATTTCCTTGGACACGCGCAAATCATACAGCTCCTGAAGTTCTGTCTCACGACGCACTTCACGTTTGATGTGACGATCTGCGAGCAGCTGAAGGGGACACCGATGGGTTCACCGATTTCGGGACTCATCGCCGAGGCGGTCTTGTAGTGGCTGGAGTCGATGGTTTTCCAACACCACAGACCGAAATTCTGGGCTTGGTATGTGGACGACACCTTCGTCGTCATCGAACGGGATCAGGTGCTGACGTTCAAGGAACGTCTCAACAGCGTCTTCCCGGACATCGAAATTTACAATGGAGGAAGAAGAGAACAACCAGCTGGCCTTTCTGGATGTCCTCGTCTGTCGCAAAGATTGTGGTGGTCTAAAGACTAAAGTGTTTAGGAAAGCGACAAACACGATGCAAGTACTGAACTACAACAGCAACCACCCAATCAGCCACAAACGCAGTTGCATAAAAACACTCTATCGGCGTGTTGAGACGCACTGCAGCGAAAAAGAAGACAAAGTTGCCGAGGTAGAATACCTTCGACGGTTGTTCAGAGAAAATGGCTACCTGCGCAACTTCGTCAACCAGTGCTTGCGCAAACGAGATGGCCAACAAAAGCGCACCGACCTCAAGGTTTGGCGTTCGATCCCGTACGTCAAAAACGTTTCGGAAGCAGCTGGCCGCCTTCTCGCACCACTTGTAGTTGTAGTCGCACACAGGCCGGAGGCAACCACAAGGCGTCAGAAAATGAAACCGAAGGACACACTGCCATGGCAAGAAACATCTGAGGTCGTCTACAGGATCTGGTGCAGGTGCGGTCAAAGCAACTATGTCGGAGAAACTGGCAGGTTTCTCAAGACGCGAATTGCCGAAGACGCGGCAGCAGTGCGGCGAAATGATGCCAATTATCAAGTTGCGGCTAGTTCAACGAGACCCAGCCACACATTCAACTTTGATGAAGCCGAAATTCTCGCAAGACGTGACAATCGGGTGAGCCGAGAATTACTTGATTCACGGTTCACGGGCCCCCAATCCATCAAAAAGTGTAACGATTTGCCAATTCCATATTCGGTAGTGACTAAATCTGGCCAAAGCAAATCTCCACTCCAAGAGCACACAGGCCACCACATCATCTTATGCCGACAGGATGGCCTGGCTCCTATCCATTTGCGCCATATCGGCCCCAAGGTGGCTGCCTATATGGCAGCCGTTTTCAATCTTTCGCTGGCCAGTTCAATTATCCCCGATTGCTGGCGCCAGTCCACTATCATTCCTCTGGTCAAAGCTGGCAACGACCCCAGTCAAGCGACCTTCTATCGCCCAATCGCCCTCCTCAGTCCACTGCCGAAAAGCTTGGAACGACTCCTCCTACCAATTCTGACGTCTGCAGCGATCTATTCAGCCACTAACATGGTTTCAGGTCAGGTCGTAGCACAACAACGCCTCTTTTCGAGCTCAGCGACGCCACCCTCGAGGTCTTCAATCAACAGAAGCCCGCTTCGCGGACCGTGGCTGCCTCAATTGACCTGTCACGAGCCTTTAATTGCGTCCACCACGATCAGCTGCTGCAGAACTGGGTCTCCCTGAACGTCCCGACTGGCCTGGTCCGATGGTTGGTGGCTTACATCCGTGGCCGCCACGATCGTGTCCTTTTCCGCGGCACTCTCTCCAAGCCCCGTAAGCAGACCTGCAGTGTTCCCCAAGGCTCTGTGCTCAGCCCGACGCTCTTTAAAATCTACATGCGCAAGCTCCCACTCCCCCGGGCACCTGTGCAAGTGGTATCCTACGCGGATGATGTCACCTTCTTCTGCCAGCAGCATATCATTGATTAGGCTGCACAGGTCCTCTCGGAATTCATGCCTAATATTGTGGACTACCTCACTCAGCGCGGGATGTCAATCTCGGCTGCCAAGTCGTCCGTCACTGTTTTCACGCTGGATCCGTAGGAGTTCAATCGTCACCCGGATATCATCGTCAACGGTGAGGCTTTACCGCTGGTCCGTAAGCCCAAGCTCCTCGGCGTCCGTTTCGACCCGCTCCTCACGTATGCAGACCATGCGAGGGATGTCGCAAGCAAAGTGAGCCGGTGCACCAAGGTCCTCAAGGCTCTCGCGGGCACTTCCTGGGGCTGCTCGAAAGAGTTGCTGACGACCACATTCAATGCAATGGCCAAGCCGCATCTCACCTATGCGGCATCAATCTGGTCTCCCACAATCAGCTCCTCTAGCCTCCGCCGTTCTCAGTCAGCACAGAATGGTGCCCTCCGCACGAGCACGGGCTGCTATAAAATGTCGCCCATCGATCACCTTCGTGCCGAGGTTTATGTCCTGCCGGTCGCCGCACACAACAAACTCCTCGGCCAGCAGTTCTGGTGGACCTGCTCATAAACTGGCCATCCGAACCACCATCGTTGCAACGCTCCTGAGCCTAGCCGTAACGTTCGGACGTCTATCCGAGGTCTCCACAAGGCAGCTGTCGCCTCGTCTCTCTCGGATCTACCCAATGATGGCTCCGCCATCAGGGCAGGCTACCAGCGCCTTCACAAGAGAGCCGTTGTGGACGCAAAATCCAGCTACCTTCCCCTGGTCCTCCTGGGTGGCTATCCACCTCCGATTGCCACCTCGGAACGCCATCTCCCACGGGTGACTCGCTGTACCCTGGCGCAGCTACGCAGTGGCTACTACATGCTCCTTCGCCAGTACCAACACCGGCTGGACCCGTCTATACCCGACTGCGGCGTCTCGCCGCATGACTGCCGTCATTTCTTCGCCAGCAGTTCCCGGCCAGGCACCCAACTCACCCCCGAGGACCTTTGGCTCAAGCCGGCCGAGGTCGCGGCTTTTCTCCGCCTCCCAACTGCACCCAGTTTGGACTCCGGCGGGCAACCCTGATCTAAAATGGGCTACCAACCAACCATGCCGACACAAGAAGGCCAGATGGTCATTGCTGACGCAATTAATCAGCACACACTCAAGGCATTTATCGATTTTTTCTGTACTTTTAAATTTTACAGCAGAACCCTGTGCACACATAAACTGTTTCTGCTACTGTTTTGTGAGTATGTCTCTGAGGATGAATCCGCGACGGATTTCGAAACTTCAGGCGAATAAACATATTGTTCCGGCGATCGAGTCGTCTCCTACTTCTTCAATCACCGCAACCTTATGTGACACGCAGCCTCTAACATTGCCGGATTATAACACTCGCATTTCTTATCTTAAAGGTATGGCAATGTTCAGTCTGGAACAAGGGGTGTTTGAAATGCTTGCAGAATTTCATGAAAGACACAAGTGCCAAGTGGAAGACGCCGTCCCCAAAACTTGGGAGCAAATAGATCGAGTTTAATAACTTGTTTGCACCAAACTCCAGACAGAAAAATCATATTGATAAGGCTAAGAAACTCTGACAAGGGAGCTGGGTAAATCGGACTCATTCAAAGTGTCTTCCTCATCTCTTAAATAAAAGAAGGGAAACAGGGCCGAACTACAATCACATGTCTAGTGACGCAAATAACGTACGCTGCGAGGAAAATATACAACTGTGCTATTAATTGATTGCAAGTAGAACTCATTTATATCATCAAGACTTAGTTGAGCGATAATTGCACGCCGAGCATTTTCCCATGTTGGGTCAGAAAAGTCGCATTCTAGAAGTCAGAAGGGGAGGAGAAGCTTGACCGTACGCAGGCGGTAACTGCCCGTTGCCATTTTTATCTGCTCATCGTTTCGTGGCAGAGTCAAGAAACACCTACATGCTACTAAGCTTTGAAATAAGCCTTCCGCTGAACGCGCGCTTGCAGTTTAAAAACAAATTCATCATTCGCTGTCTGGATGTTTTTCATCAGAAAAGGTGTTTTAAAGCGAGTCCCGTCTGACTGCCGAAAGAGGATCCTCAAACAGGAGGCATCTGGCCGTGGCATCGGTCGGATCAAATAAAAAATACTACTATCACTATAATTACGACCATTAATACTACGACTGCTACTACTACTGTGGCGGTTATCAATACTATTATTATTACCGTTACCACTACTGTGATTATTATTAATGTTACTACTAGTATTATTACTAGTACAACTGCTACGAAAGTTACAACTACTACTACCGTGACCATTACCAATACTACTGGTACTATTATGATGAGTAGTGGTACTACTACTAGTTCTGCTACTACTGTAGCTATTACCAACATTAATGCTACTCTGTAACTTCTTCTACGACTACTGTGATTGTTAACAATATTACCAATCCTATCATTATGATTACTGCTGTGACTAGTACCAATTCTACTACTATGATTTTAGTAGTAGTACTATTACTGCGCCTAGTACCTATATTAATACTACTCTGCTACTACTACTGTGCGTAAAACCAACACTATTATTGCAAGTACTGTTACGACTTGTACTGTTACTACTGCTACTACTATTATGAAGATTACCAATACTAGCATTACTAATATTACTATTCCTGTGCCTATTACCAAGATTAATACTATTCTGTTACTACTGCTACTACTACCGCGACTACTACCAATAATACTAGTACAGTGTCTATTACCAATATTAATACTACTCTTTTACTACTGCTACTACTACTGTCATTAGTACCAATAATACAACTACGGTGTCTATTACCAATACTAGTATTATTACGACTTGTACTGTTATTACTGCCACTACTATTACCACAACCATAAAGTAGGCTGTCGATGGAAATAAGACTTACTGACAATGAAATGGACCAATTTGGCCGGCAGCCGACTGCGTATTTTGCCGCAGACTGATTGGCGGCCGAATACGGTGGAGTTGGCCATCTGATGGCGACTGAAGAGGCAACTCATGAGAGCGCAGGTGGCCCGCGTCCACCCATTGGACTCGAGGTAGAGTTGCCAGTAGCGCCGCTTACGCAGGCTCGTCGATGAAGTGATGTCCGCCTCCACCTCGTTCAGTGTCTCATCACTGACCTCCTCGGTTTCCGCGTCGCCGGCTGCCGGATCCTCCGATTTCACGGTCACCTCCAACTTCACCATCCCCTGCGCCGCGGCCGTGGTCTCCACCTCCTCGTTATCCTCTTCCTCTTGGACCACCTTGGCGGAACGCAAACGCATGCTGGGGAGGGGATCGGGTTTCCGAGGGGAGGGGAGAGGCTCGGAGGACTGTAGTGCAGATGCCGGCGGTACTGGGGGCCAACAGAGCGGCGTCAGGGGTATGGGGTCGAGAAGGAAGGACTTGAAGGAGTCTGCATCCTCGGGTCGCCGCAGACTGGTCGGTGAGGGATGGTTGGCGGAATCTACCTTGGTGGTGGCGGTGGACTCCTCGGCAGCTGCATGGGAAGGGAAGGGGTGGAAGGCGGGTGGTGAGCTTTATAACTAATTACGATTTGTTGAGTAAGGAATACCCATTGCCAATAGAGGAGAATATACGAGTTCCAGGCAGCAGTTCCGAAGAAAAAGATGCGATCACTGGAACAAGGACTTTATTTGCCTGACGTTTCGGATTCCGTCGGGAATGCTTAGTCATAGGTAATCGTAAACAGGTCTGAGGTCTGCGCATGTCTCAGACCTGTTTACGATTACCTATGACTAAGGATTCCCGACGGAATCCGAAACGTCAGGAAAATAAAGTCCTTGTTCCAGTGATCGCATCTTCTTCTTCAGAGTACCCATTCTCTGAAGATGGGTAGACGAGACCACTACACGAAACGTCAGGCTTATAATAAACCTCTCCCAGTTAACGCTCCTCTTTCTTCTGATTTACCACCCGGGAATCGAATTTTCAGCACTATCACTGTCTCCGCGGTCCACCCTACTTGGCTATCTGCGTGCCGTAATTACCCCGCTAGCGATCTTATCAGCCAGACCTGACGGCCTAAACATTCACCCTTGGTTCGACACAAAGCGGACTGTCGACGATCTGGACGGCTGCCTCTGTTTTTCCAGTTCCGTTGGCGGACTCTGCAATCAGCAATGAAGAATCAGGACGTGGCTTCCACACGGTGATGATCCTGGGAACCTTTGCAATGCCCCTCCCCCCACAGTTGGAACCTCCGTTTTTCTCCCAAGTCCCACGCATTACCCCCACAAGAGCGACAGTTTTTCTCCTAAAATCCCTGAGGCGTTTTTTCACTGTCTGCTCCTATTTTCATCCTATGACACAGGACAACTGGCCTCACCAACAGTCTGAGAAACCAATTTTCTGCTAACACTGCACATATGTACAAATAGGGCACTCAAAGGAATTTTTCCTACATATCCCTCAATATACTGATATTGATAACATTGAATAACGGCGGCCGTTACTGCAGCTGTTTGGGTCTCATCAACTAGCACACGATTACCTACACGGGCACTGAAACAAAACTCCTTCCATTCACTTGCTTTTTATCTCTGCTAGGACGGCCGAGCATGCGAGCCATAACTCAGGCCGTCCTGAGGGCACGAGAAGAACGCAATCGAACAGGCTACGGGTGCATGCAGAACGGGATAAGAAAGCGACCTTCAAACGGCCGACAGCTGCGATTACAGCCGCCGGCCGGGTTCCGAGGTCACGCAGGACAAAGGGCCACGAAAGGGCGAATGTACATGCCTACGTCATAGTGGGGCGACGGGTCACGCTCAGCACACCACGCGAGGACGCAAAGGAGTTCTGCGCGCTCCGCCGGGCTATCACAACGAGGACACCGCCGATGGCTGTCTCCATCGGCCACTCGGGGAGGGTCAATAGGGAAAAATGACAATTGGCCCTTAAATAGCGAGGTTGCGAGCAGTAGGGCGTGCTGCTGCTAGGAGAGACGGGACTCTGTTACCGAGACACACTGCCGACGACCCGAGATTCTGCTGCTAGTGACACGAGACCTGCTGTTGGCCGAGATGCGCTACGGACGACGGAGGACATGCTGCTGACGGGCACAAAAAAGAACACGCTGATGTATAAGCAGAAGTAGGGACAGTAAAGTACTATCTGCTATCCTGTTCTGCCTTCTCTTCCTAACACGTAACTGAGGGACATAGCGGGTGTTGACACAGGAGCACACAAGGTAATAACAATTTGCGGCACATTTGATCCCTCCAGACGGAAGGATGAAACACTCGCATAGACTGGTTGAAAGTTTAGTCAGGCAAGCGTTCCCAAAAAAAGACTGCATTTTCACAATCGATTCGATTAAATTAAGCAAATCTGCTACACCTCGCTAACAATCAAGTGAGCCTAGCAGTCATTCTGATCGATTCTAGATGACTGCTTGGAAAATCCTGCCTGGGCAGTTAGCTTGCTGTTCCGTAATGGTTGATTCCATACAAGCAGTAAGTTGGGCGGGTAAATTGACCTAAGTGTGATTAAATTCACGGCGCATGCTGGGCCTCGTAGCTGAACTGGTAGAGCGTTGGCTGCGCAAAAGCCTTCCCAGCTGTGTGGTTTCGACTCCTACCGAGGCCGCGAGTTTTGTCACAATAAGATCAATTAAATTTAAAAACTTTGCCAAGCCTACCTAACACACTGAAAAGAGTTGGAGGCTTAAACAGTACCTAGGCCGTATCGAAGAATCGATAAGGAAGATGGTTAATTTAGGGAGGCGGAATAAAGCACTATTATAGGACCGTCTGGAGGGGGTCCAGACGAGTGCCCGTAAAAAACGAGACGCGCGAACATTATTTTCACGTCAAATTTACCGGGTTTTCATAAAAATTAGGATATATTCTGCTAATTTTTTGTGTATTTGCGATAAAAGAACAGGAACCAAAAGCAAAAAAATATACAGCAAATTGCTCCGGTATAACCGGAAAAGCGAGTTCTTTTATTTTCAGCAGGCTTTTTTCCAGGGAATTTAAAAAACCGGTCAAGCCTTTCCACGAAGGTAAGTACGCAGATGCTGGACATCGAAATATCCGATTTGAATGCTTTCTAAAGGGGTAGCTTGCAATAGAACTCTTGCAAAATAGATTTTATGCATATTAATTTGTGCCTTTTTTGTGGACGCTCATTTTTCTCGGCAATAATTTTATAGGTTTGACAACCTATTATTCTAATAAATATGACGCATCCTCAGAGGGCAGACTAACAAGATCGTCTGGCCCCGAATGCCTGCTAAAACAGGCTTCATGGTGGGCGTGGCAGGACCACCTAGCAGCAGCAGGATTGCTGATGAGCCCTCTGATACACACAGAGAGAAACAACCCTGCTTGAAAAAATAACTACGCAAGTTGAGAAAGAAGACTTGTCGAGTACTGGATCAATTTGTTTATTGTCCTGAGCTTTCGATCTCTTACAGGAGTTCATCTTCAGAGATAAGAAGCAGCAACCAAAGGAGGGTAATTATAGTGGCCAAAGGCCAATCAAATGTCAGAGCCTACTTGACGACAAAACGTCGTACAGGACAGGTCCAGCCAGCAAAATGAAACATTTACTTACTCAAATGAGCAAGACCCCGGCGAAACTCAAGGCAAACAGTGCAATCACGCCTACGGATTGGTTTTCCATGAAACCAACTGACACGGCCCCAGCACGATTTTATGGCCTACCGAAAGTCCACAAAGAAAACATACCACTTAGACCAATCGTCTCCCTTCGAGGCACCTCTACATACGGTTTGGCAAAGTGGATGTTTGCTCATCTGAAGTTCTTGGCAGTAGGTTCAGCAACAACCGTAGCTTCTGTCAAACAGTTCCTTGAAAGGATAAAAGATCTGAAGTTGGAGCCAGATGAATCCATGGTATCCTTCGACGTGGTTTCACCCTTCACTTCTATCCCACAACAACTAGCGATTGATGTTATCGGACAACTTCTAAATGAACGCTACGACGAAAGCGAAAAACCTCTGAAGTGTGACCATTTGCTCGAACTTCTACGACATTGCCTTAAAACCTACTTCACATTTGGTGGGTAAATGTATGAGCAAATTAAAGGCACTCCCATGGGCTCCCCCCTATCAGGCCTGATTGCTGAAGTGATCCTCCAACGGATAGAACACTTGGTCTTCGCCAAGTATCAACCGAAGTTTTGGGCTCGTTATGTGGATTACACTTTTGTCGTTGTCAAAACATCTGATATCGAGCACCTCAAAGATTTACTGAACCCGGTTGATCCAAACATCCAATTCACGATGGAAACGGAGATAAACAAGCAACTACCCTTCCTGGATGTCCTTGTGATCGGAATCGCCCTCCTTTAGTCTCGTGCAAGAGGAGAAATCAAGTTAACACAAAAAAGCATCGCGAGGGGACTGCAATTCGCCATTTCCGTCGGCCCTGAAGACTCGACACAGAGCCGCAGAACCTCGAGCTCGGATCGAATACGCTATCGGTCAGCTGAGAGGTTCACGCGTCCAGGTGGCTGTTATCAGCGTATTATCCAGTCCGATTGCGCCAAGTTAGATATCTCAAAGGGACTCGCGTGGCGGTAGGTAATAAATAAAGGAGGGCAAAATGCTCGCATAGAGGAAAGGGTGGAAAGGCTTGCTCAGTTATCATAATAAAAGCATACATTACTCCAAGGCCCTGAACGTTGCTCGACCAGAAATTACAGTAGATCACGAATCTAGACGAATGTTCGCATTTCAGGTAGGTGTACAGATAAAAAAGAGAAATAAGGCACGTCGATCACGGGAATTACGTTTTTGTCGGAAAGATAATCGTCCCCGCTGGCAGTAAGACAGATCGAGAAGAGTATGAAACCTGTGCCTAGGATGGGAACTCAGCCAATCGATTTACCGATCTAGGGCCGGCATACAAAGCCCCTCGCAGTCACCCCCAGGCTGAAGTAACTGGTGGTTGATTGGACCTTGCCCTCTGTAGATTCTCTATCTTAGAAAATTTCCATGGAACTATTGACAGAAGTTTTTTGATTCAAAAAGTACTTAAGTAGGGTTTTAGTGCAATAAGAATGTCTACTTGAGTAGTTTGCATTTTTTCCTTTACTTTCGATTCCCATTCAAAGTCAAATATATTCCATAGAGAGCATGCACAAAAAAAATTGTTTTTTTTACTCAGTTGGTAGCAGATTACGTCTTCTGCAAGTCTTATGCTTGGAGTAAGGGGTATCTTTCGATTTAAAAAGGTTTTAGATTACATGAATTTTTGCGACCGCGAAATATTCATTCATAATACGTCGTATTCACTTGAATGTACATGCAACAGCCGGTAGGGTTTATAACTAAGAAACCCTTTGAAAACCGAAAAACTAACCTTTCTTCAAGTACCAAATTGGAAGAAGGCGTAATTTTCTACCAAACGAGTACAATAAATAATATTTGTTCGCATGGTGCGTAAAATCCAACCCCACCTCCAAGCTGGTGCGCACCGGAAACTTGCTTTTGCTTGGCTAACGGGGCTCTGGTAGGGGAGCAAGACCAGGGACCTAGCGCCAATCCCCTTTTCTCCACGAAACACGGAATTGACTTTCTTGACTTTCTACACTTTCATGAATCACAACTGTACGCAACATACGATCTCTGCTACGGCGTCCGCGGGAACCGACGCGCCCCATCCTCTTGGCATCGCGGGACGGGTGTTAAATCTGCGAGCTGATGCCGGATTGCGAATCGCAGGCTGGAATGTTCAAACTTTGAGGGATGACGGCGCCCAACTGTTAACAGCCAAATCCCCTTCTGAATACCGTGTTGGTGTGGCGTGTCTCTCTGAGGTCCGCCTAACTGGCACTGGCCACAAACTGCTGCAAGTACCAAGAACTGACCCTGCGTACCATCTCTACCACAGTGGTGTGTCCGACAACTCTGGACTGTATGGTGTCGCTATAGCTTTGGCCGATGATTTTCACTCGAGTCTGCTAGAGTGGGAGGCTGCCTCACCGCGGATCGCTTGGGTCCGTTTGAAAAGTGCCCCAGTCAACGTTTCCATCATCTCGGTATATGCGCCTACTCTGGCTGCTGATGACAGCATAAAAGATGACTTCTACGGTGACCTCCAGCGAACAGTTGACCACATCGCAAGAAGCGATCTACTCGTCATTGCCGGTGACTGGAACGCCCGACCAGGTGAGTGTGACGCTGGAACCCGTCATGTGCTAGGCAAATTTGCTGTCGGAGCGCAGTGTGCCAACGGTGAGCGCCTTGTCAACTTCGCATCGTCTAACCGCCTCGTTGTGTCAAGCACCCGTTTTGATCATCCGCGCCACCACCTTGTCACTTGGTACTCAAATGACGGGCATTCCCAGGCCCAAATAGATCACATCCTTGTCCGAGCACGCTGGGCCAGCTCGGTCTTGGATTGTCGAGCCTACCGCGGTGCTGATACAGGAAACGCTCATGCATCGGACCATGTCCTACAGCGGGCAACCCTTCGCTTGCGTTTGAGAGCTATTCAAAGACCCTCCCGACCACAGCGAATCGATGTTACAAAGCTGAAGTCCTCTGCTGGCGACGCCTTCCACTTAGCACTCCAGAACCGTTTCGACGGCCTGTACCCTGACGCCCGAGCGGACCCAGAGCCCGCGTGGCAGTCCCTGAAGGCCGCGATGTCAGAGCTGGCATACACTCATTTGGGCAAAACCCGACGGCGACATCGCGACTGGATCACTAGACCCACGCTTGAGTTAGCTGAGAACGCCGGCCGAGCCAGACTCACTGGCTCCCCCACTTACAGAGAGCTGCGGCGCCAAACGACAAGGGCCATCCGAGCCGATAGGAACGCCTACTGGAGCGACTTTGCCACGGAAACGGAGCGAGCAGCTACCAGAGGTGACACCCACAAGCTCTACCGACTCTTAAAGCAGGCCAGCAGAGGTTCGGGGAACACCACCGAGACTTTACTGGATCGCAACGGTGCTGTAATTACTAAGATCGATGACCGGTTAGAGAGATGGCGCGAGCATTTCTGTGACCACCTTAACCATGATCCCCCTGTGATGTCTGACCTGTCGCCCAATGCGGACGATCCCCGCCATCTGTATGAGTGCAACACAGAGCCACCCAGTGTAGAGGAAGTTGTCTCCATTCTCTTGAGGCTACGCAACAACAAGGCACCTGGTGAGGATGACCTCCCGCCGGAGCTCTTTAAATGTGCACCCGAGGTTATTGGGCCCTGGCTACAACAAATATTTGCCAAGATATGGGACAGCGAAGTTGTGCCCTCTGACTGGAGAAAAGCAGTGATCCTCCCCTTGTTTAAAAAAGGCGACAGACGAGCGTGCAGAAATTACAGAGGCATTAGCCTTATCAATGTAGCGGCGAAAACATTCACGTCTCTTCTTCTCAAACGTTTCCAAACTGCGAGAGACCAGCACACCCGCCCAAACCAGAGTGGATTTCGACCAGGTCGTGGCTGCACTGACCAGATCTTCAATCTCCGCCGTGTGCTGGAACTGAGATGGGATCACCAACAACCCAATGTTCTATGCTTCATCGACTTTGCTGCCGCATTTGACTCTGTTGATCGCAGTTCGCTGTGGAACATAATGAGGACGGACGGCCTACCACCTAAGCTTCTCAATCTTATGCAGGCATACTATCGTGGCACTTCCACACGGGTGAGGACGCAGAACGGCGACACGGAAGCCTTTAGCGTCAGGACGGGCGTCCGCCAAGGCTGTGCCCTTTCACCAACCCTGTTCAACTATGTGGTGGACTGGATCATGACCAAAGCACTGAATGACTTCCCGGGAGTGCAGTTTGATCGCTCGAAATGGGTGACTGACTTGGCGTATGCTGATGACGTGTGTGTGTCGTAGCCCATAGTTGGATCAGGAATCCCCGCCGGAATCCAAACTGGGAGTAGTTGGGATGACGTCGTCCTCTTTGGCGACAACTGTAATGCAGTTCAGCAGGCGTTGGACAAGGTCAATGAGCGTGCCCGATCCATCGGATTACGCCTAAACGCGACTAAGACTCAAGTCATGCTCTCCTGTGTGCCCCCTACATCTGTCACTCCTATTGTTCTCGACGGTGCTCCTCTCGAAAAGGTCGACTCGTTTAGATACTTAGGCTCTTTGGTCACGGAAACGGGTCAAGGTGTCGACGAGGTTGTATCACGCGTGAACCGTGCCCGATCTGCCTTCTACCGACTGTGCGCTCCTCTATGGAATAGAAGGGAAATAGCACTACGCACAAAGTCCCGTGTTTACCAAGCAGTGGTTCGATCTATCCTGCTCTATGGCGGAGAGACATGGCCTATGCGTGTTGAGGACATGAGGCGCCTTGAGGTGTTTGACAATGACTGCCTACGCCGCATCCTTCGTCACCGACGCGTCGACCGAATTCGCTGCTCCGATCTCCGCCGACGCTGTCACCTGGACGCTCTCCCTTCACTCCTGCTTCAGAGACGACTTCGGTGGTTCGGGCATGCGTCCCGGCGTGATGATGGTGAGCTGATTCGTGACCTGCTTGTGGCGACGCCTCCCCCCACCTGGCGCAAACGTCGCGGCGGGCAGCTGAAAACTTGGACAACAACGGTCAAGCAGGATCTGTCGTCAGTTTCCGGCCCATGCGTCAACGGCCTACGCCAGTGGAACCGTGAATGGATGGTGCTCTCGTGTGAACAGGCGCAAGATCGACGCGCCTGGACAGCTGTGATTCATGATGCAGTCAACGTCAAAACTGATGCCGGCTCAACCCGCCCGAGGTGAATGCCGTTACAAGTACAAGTAAGTACAAGTCAGCATGTTTTCAATAAGTGATATTTAACTGAAACACCCATCGACGAAAAAAATGCAGACTACTCAATTAACCCCTTTTTACAGAATATACTTCTTGCGGACGATCAGAACGATGTTTGTTCATGAGGTCGACATTCTGACGCAACTGAGATATCTCGAGGTTAGGTTGTAGGATAATCAAAGTTTCCCAGGTGCAAATTTGTAGATTGCAAGTACAGCAGGATTTATCGGATCCATAAATTTCAGGAGCGCTCATCAGCTGCTACCTCTCATTGCATAACTTAAGAAAAAATACAAATTTGAATTCATACAGAAAAATCGATGCAAACAGCAAGGTCATGAGAAATGGCTAAGAGGCTAATCAATAAAGTAAGAAAGGTCAAACACTGTGGGCAGGAGAAAATGGGGAAAAAGTCTAATGTATAAAAAATTGGGAAGGGGACTGTGTAAATCTGGGAACCGGATTTTACCAGGGCAAAGCTAGGTTAGCAACATGCTCGAACTGTTAACCTAGATCTGGTTTTGATCTCCGTATATAAGCTGCCTCCAGGAGGTCAAAACGAGACCTATGTAAACAGTTGGAGCATGTTGTTAACCTAGCTTTGCCCTGGTAAAATCCGATTCCCAGATTTATACAGCCCCCTTACCAACTTTTTGCCCTAGAAATTTTCCCATATTTTTGATGCCTACAGTGTATCAACTTTTTAACGTTATTGATTAGCCTCTTGACCATTTCTTACGACTTTGCTGTTTGTATCAATCGTTCTGTATGAATTCAATTTTGTATTGTCTCTTACGTCATTCATGTTGTGCAATGAGAGGTAACGGCTGACGAGCGCTCCTGAAATTTATGGATCCAATAAATCCTGCTGTTTTTGAAATCTACAAATTGGCAGTATTATCAGCATTACAATACCAACAAAATAATTTGTTTGAATCGAAAACACAGTTCGGAATTTCTATGGGTACTTTACGCGACAGGGACTTTACTGTGCGTACATTTTTGCGGTGCTTGCTTGAGGTTCCAAAGCCACACCGTAGGAACCTGTTCTGTCCTGCAATTGGATTAGCAAAAATGGCAACAAAACGCAACGGTATAACGTGCGTCTCAATGAAAGACAAGGGGGGGAGGTGCCCTGTCCCGTCTCCCAATAGAGACAGAATACCAATAGAGGCGAACATGCAGGTTCCAGGAAGTAGTTCAGAAGACTAATTCGTCGGAGAAACCGGGAGATTACTCCGGACGCGAATGGCCGAGCATGCAGCGGCGGTGAGAAAGAAAGACGCCAACTCCCAGATTGCAGCTCATATTTTCAAGTTTGACGAGGCCAATATCCTCGCCAGAGGTGACAACCGTGTGAGCCGCGAGCTGCTCGAGTCATGATTCTCAGGCCCCCAGTCCATCAACAAGCACAACGACTTGGCGTTCCCATATTGCGTACTGAGACATTGCCTGAGCAAGCAAATCAGTCACGTGGGAAGGGCCGGGCCCAGCAACAGCAACTCTGACGACAACGAGCATTATTGTCGCGCGATTACCAAGCCCGCATCCAACACGGATGATGAAATCACGGCAATTAATGAGTCGAACGCGAAGTGTCAAGTTAGTACCGCACCAATTAAGACCCAAGCGGTGGCTACAGGACTGGATAATTATCGCACGCACGCAGATGACCACCATGAACTATAAATACTCCGCAATCTGTACATGTTTCAACCCTATTTGCGCATGACCTTGACTACGATACCATTATCTATGATTAAGGATTTCTGACGGAATCCGAAACGTCAGGAAAATAAACTCTTGTTCCAGTGATCGCTTCTTTTTCTCCAGAGGCAGAATATTCGATGTCAAATATGCCGATTAGATCAGACTTATCAGAAGTGATTAAAGATAATAGATAACTGAGTAGTTAGCAAATAATAAATTAACTTTTTGATTGTCAGGCGTGACATGAACGTTATCAGTGTACTAAAATCAGGGACACATTCAGCTCTTTGTAGGAATTGATTGTAAGACGTGGGCACGAACAGAGCTGCTGCAAGGGTCGCCAGTGCATTTGCGTTTATGAAGCATTTAAGATAGAGCTACTAACCAGGCATTTCGGCGTCCGAGCTGCCGGCTTGGCTGGAGGAGGGCATCTTTTGGGGCGCAATTTTGCGTTTGCGTCGCGCATTGCTGATTTCTTGGAAGTTACCGGTCGGCGGGGGTGGGTCTGACGGAAGATAACAGAATGTAAGTGAGGCGATGAGAAGTGACCAGTAAATGAGGCAACTCCTGAAAATTTATGCTCGAAATTGGGCTTTGGTCACATTACTGTGATCTAATGAGTGGATTTTATCCAGTGAAAGACTTAAAGTAAGCGAAACTGCCAGTTCAGTTCAGTTTATTTAAGGGTTATAGACTGCGTTTAGGCGACATGGGGGGATAGCAGATATTAAACAAATTCCCTATACGACAGAAGCAAACCTTTTATCTTTATGCATTGTTCTGTGGGAGAACTTGCAATATAAACAAGACAAGTTTAAAATATATCCCTTCCAACGAAACGGAAAATCTAGTCCATATTTGATGAAAATCAGGTGAGGTCAAGTTTAGGGAAACGAATTGTTTATTTTTCATAAAAAAGAAACTCTTCAATGTTAAAAATTATTTTGTGGCTAATATTTGAAGTTCCTTGTCAAAATACGCAGTAAAATAAGTTCTGATCGCATATAGTTTTACCACATCAACGATTTGGGACAGTAACCAGACACATTAGTTTGATCGCAAAATAGAAAGTAAGCGTGTGGGTAGATACTTTTTGTACAGAACAATTTCTGATTATGTGTAATTAAGAAACGAAACAGACAGAAGATGAACAATTTTCGAAAAATCCTAGCATATATTTGGCCAGTTTCTTTTGCATTCGCACTCTTAGAATAGGACCTAAAAATAATGAATCATTGCAATATTTAAATATAAAGAGAAATAGGAGTTCTTTTATTTCCAGCCTTAATTTTATGATTGCTTTTCAGTTTAATTCAAAACCTGATCTTATTTCTCGATTTTTACTGTAAAGTTATTGCGGAAAAAGGTAACATGCAGAGATATTCCTCACTTAATACCTAATTAAAGTGCTTTTCCAAGAGGAAACCTAGGGTATCAGATTTCTGGTGTGGACGTTCACAGTGATAGACAACGAGTTTTGGTGTTTTGCATAGTGTAGAAATATGGGCCACGTGACTATCTTCATAAACCAAAATATTCCAAAATTAACGATTTCGGTAAATTTTTTTAAGAAATATCTTATTAAAAAGGCTTTGACATTAAAAGCCAACTGAATCTAAATTTATGGATTAAGGCTTGAAACACTAAAAAAGGTCGAAATTTCCCGGAATTTAAAGGACCATCTGAAACTCGTAATCCAATACATCAAATGTTGATCAATAAATTTTATCAACGGAAAGTTCTTCAAAAAAAAGAAAATGGTATGATCATGATTTCACCTGACGATTGATCAAGTTTATAGCTATTTTTCACATTTTCGGAACTTGAGTCTTCTCTAAAAAGGCTAATTTACTAAACAAACAAGTATTACTTTTTATTGTTCTTTTTCGAAAATTTGGGCATTTTGCGTGAAGTTCCGCCAAATCAGAAGTACGGACCAAGTTCTTCTCCCACCGGATCATTGGGCACTGGATCAAACTGCCTTTCTAAGTTGTTCTTGCCAATAGCGTTGACACATTTACGAGAAGACTCGATCTAATTTTACTTACTGGTCATATATTTGGTAGACAACAACGATTTATATAATGTACATATATGGCTTTGAAACATGTGCATGATTTAACAGAATCTATCTGTAAATAGGGTTTTAAAAGGCTCTGCCTATCTCCCTTATATATACTTAATTATACTGTACACTCGGGGGAAGGGTTGAAGAATTTACTCAGTAGAGAGCCCAGGAGGTTGAGGATGACGGCAGATTGGAGTTGAAAGGCGTTGGTATCCGCCTGAGAGGGCCCCGACAGGTCCCCGTCTGCAGGTGCGGGGTAGGGCAGTTGAGGAATACGTGGGATATCCACAGACGGGGGGCTGGAAGTCGCTGGGGAGCTCGTGGGGCGGGGCGGAGAAAGGATACGACGGTCAACTTCCGCTCCGCTTCCGTTGCATTCGCCTCCACTGTCTTCGCACTCGGAAGGTCTTCGATGCTCTGCAGGTGGGGGCAGTAATTCACCCCTAGTAGAAAGCACCTGATGGGGGAGAGAGAGAGGGAGAATGCACTCCCAGCGACAGCAGTGATGGTAATAATGATGATGACTAAAGCGGAGACACAGCTGATGCCAGTGTTAGTACCAACAGGCCTTAGTCCATACAGCTCGATGGATAGAGATGACAGTGCGGAAACCAAGGCAATCGCTCGGGTGCTCAGGGTCCCAAACATGTACTCACAGTCCAAACCAAGATTCACGCTCCTTGCTGAAATCAAGGGGCATAAATCGTAGCGCTGGCAGTGCTAGCACTAGTACTACTATACTCCATATTGAGATTGATAGGATACAAGCCCAATGCTGACTTTAATCAGCGTCACTTCTGACTTACAATACAGTCAGTAATAGTTCCAGCAAATACTATCACTCAGCTACACCCTAGTTAGTAATATTAGAAATAGCACCATTAGTAGTAACAGTACCAGTCCTAGTTTACTCAAGTCTAGCTAGACACCTAATATAGTTGAGGGTAGACAGTGTAGTAGTACCCGCGCAAAGTCTACTGTCACTAAAGACTAAGTTTTGGCGGTGTTTCAGGCTGCATTGGAGAAAGCGGTTTCCGCCCAAAGTCTGCTTTTTCAGCTCGACTTCGGCCTTGTCACCAGTTTAATGAGGTGGAGGGTGAGAGTGAGGTAGACAGTTGCACGTCTACTTCATTAAAATCTCGCACTTAGCTCCTATCACCGTTTCGGCCCATGAGCACACGGTGGACGTCATCGAAACCGATGGTCATACAACACACAACACACCAATAGGTCCACTATGTCACGGTGTGAGACGCTTCATTTTCGATCTAAAGTGGCACATCCGATATAACAACAAAGTCATCAGTAGAGCCGCAATGACAGTAAGTATGCTTGGCGGGACAGCAGTGGCTGACAACTCTAAGTATTCCCTCCCCACATTACATGCAGGATCTGGCAAGTAACTCCACATTCATGAGGTTTCGGATCTCACATGAGCTGGAGTCATCGGCGACCAAGAGCTTTGCCGCTTCCAAAGTCGCATAGATTCTCGTAGAAGAAAATTCCCCGGAAAGTCATCTGAGCTGGTGAGGACGTGTTTAGCGTCGTGGTGCTCATTGTTAAGGATGCAGCGATCTACAGAAAAAATCACCTATCCTTTTTCCGAGACATGAGTTGCACATGATGTAAGGTGCCCTTTTTCGGGTGACTAGAGTGGTCGAACGGAAGACGACTCGATCGCTGGAACAATACATTTATTCACCTGACGTTTCGATATCCGTCGCGGATTCGTCATCAGAGACATAGTCAGAGAGCAATAGCAGATAGGGTAACACATGCACAGGAGTTTGCAGTATTTATAGGATACAGCAATCACTGCAAACATACGCCGACAATTAACCGTACTTGCCTTCTTGAGTGTTGGTGGTCTGTTGAACGGCATGCGGGCTCTGCCCTGCCGACCTTTCATCATGCGTACTGAACTCGGGCGTGATGATTGCCCGGTCATCTGGCCCTGCGGTACTGGTATAGGATGAGGCGGTGGCCTGTTCGTTCTCCAAGCGTCAGGCGAATAAGAGTATTGTCCCAGCGATCGATTCATCTTCTCAATTACTTCCTGGGACTCGCATGTTCGCTTGCATTGACGGCTAGAGTGGTCCCCGCTGGCTATTTGGTGCTTGCAGTAGAGATCGAGACAACATTCCAGGCCGCTGAAGTGGGCAAGCCACTGTTTTGAAAGGGGCATAAGTTGAGGACTGGTTGTTCCTTTCCAACACGACCATCCGACCTCACTTAATCGTCAAACCTGACACTACGACTTTTACTAATAGAACACCGATCAAGATTCTCATTGTTGTTACGGAGGCGGGATCACCAACACAGTCACGGCGTTCGACGATGAGAACAGGCCACATGCAAGCCGCCTACATCAATCAAACAAGACGATCACCCACAAAGCGTGGGCAGTGGCCGCAGTCAAGAAGGGTACTGAATGCCCAGGTGCACACCACACGCCAAAAATATTCTAGAAAGACCTGAAGCATATAAATATGCCGAAGTGGATAAGCTTAAGGAGCCTGCAGTCTTTTGTGGTGCTAAATAAAGCCGTTGCCCATCATAACCGCTCACTTGCCTTTTTTCTGCCTGCTAATTGGATCAGAACAAGCTGGGCTATAACAATTGTCAATAAAATTTTCATAACCGAGATCTGTTTACCGTCACATTGATCACTACAGTTATTAGTATTTTAATCATGGATGTAATCTAGATGAAAATAGCCTACAAACAGATGAAAACATCGCAAGTAGGCGACTGGATCAGTCACGAGAGAGAGAGAGGAATCGCGAAGAAGCTCACCACAGATGAGATGCTGGATTGAATGAGTCTAGGCAGATCGTGTTGCAGAAACCGGTTACGCTTTTCTGCATCCGCCAGTTGGGATTTCAGCAGCCGGATTTTTGCACAGAGTTGACCAATCACACAGACCAGCGTCTCCTTTGGCAGACTCTAAAGTGAGCGCAAAACAAAGCCAGTAATGAAGAGGGGGGGGGGCAGGGAAATACCGGAGAAGGGAACGATAAAAACCACCCGCGAAGACTATAGCTTGGCCACAGGAACGTAGCAGTCCCTGATTGATTTAAAAAAACATGCTTAAACGGGTTTAGAAACCAAAAAAGCAGTTCGTATAAAATTTGCTTGCATAAACGGACGGTCATTGAGGGAAACGGGGGCACTGCAAAACAAAAATAGGCAAAAGTAGCTTATGTAGGCCCACTCATATACCCTAGCCCCAGAATTTTGTCCTGCAGATACGGTGGTTATAGAGTTTTGGGGCGTAGGGGAAATAGGATAGGCGGAGAAGGAAATTTTTAGAAGTAAGTTTACAGTGAAAAAAATATAGTCGAATTCGCTTCCCGCAGCCGCAGGGGGTAAGTTGTTCCGCAAGTAAATTAAAGGTGTGCGCGGCACTACGCGCCGTAGACTATATTAATCTAACTCCAAAACGGTTAGTTGGACCTCAGGTAAGTTGAAGTAGACTACCTCCTAACCACGATTTCAATTTTTTGGGAAATTCAAGAAACGCGCAATTTGATGATCGGGTTTTTTCGCAATAAGTTAAACGATAATACAGATAAGGTAAATCTACAGATATCAATCAACAACACTTCTAAATACAGTAAAATAAAAATGCACTTAGCATTTATTAAAGTATATTCCAGTGCGTGTCCTAATTCACCACCCCATAAAACCTTATAACCACAGTTTTCGTAGAAAAAAGTACAGGGAGTAAGGATTAATGAGTGGGCCTGCATAAGCTACCGTTGCCTAAAAGAAAAAATATGTGATATTCTGTCTGGAAAGGAACTTATGGTCTGTGTCGAACTACCTGGCTGAGGCTATAGGCCGTACAAAACCAGGGTTCTCCCTAAGTTGCAGATAATATTTACCAAACTAACTTCCCGATTTTAAATCAAACGGCTTGTCAACAAACTTCCCTCGAGGTCCAGGGCGCTCGAGGGCATTCATTCAGAAAGAATTCAGGGGGTCGGCCATTCAAACTCGGCTTCCTATAAGTTACTGGCTACAACTATATACTTTGATAGAAAAGATTCGTAAGGAAACGTAAACAAACTTTGTGTAAAGATTTTCGGCGCTGGCACACCAGGTCGTCGTCGCCGGACGTGAGGGAAATGTGTACAGAACAGTGCGCATTTTTGAGAATGCCGAAAAATCGATAATGATTTGTCATCCTTGGTCAAGAGCAGGTTTTGGTGGTTGGCACTTTTTCCAGGCTTCTTTGAGATACATGTACATCGAATCTAAATCAACGTGCCTATTAATGCATGCATGGCCTCTAAACATTTGCGCCCTTTCCTATATGGGCAGGAACCTACTATGCGAGTTTCGGTCCCATTCAACCACCCTATTACTCGTAAGCAAAGTACTGTAAACACCCTAATCAATTGAGCAAGATCACCTAACTTTATTAAAACGCACAAGTCTGAGCAGAAACCGCATATAATTGCATCAACAGAGACTTGGCTGACCGAAGCAATAGGGATCAGCGAAGTCAGCATTGAAGGCTATCAACTGTTCCGCTGCGACAGATCCCAACGTAAGGGCGGAGGAGTGGCACTTTATGTAGCCAATAAAATTTCCTGTTGTCAGAGGGAAATCTCAGACGATATGAATTTCATGCAAAATTAAGACTAGGCAACATCCGGCACTCAATACATGTGCTGTTTATCGGCCTTCCGGCTCCAGCAAAAGTGATGACGTAGAACTGCTAAATTCACTGACAGTTATCTGTAAACAGGAAAACCTATTACGCCTGGCTGATTTCAACGCTCCTGGCATCGACTTGTGAGGCCTGGAATAAAGGCCACAGCAGCACCTTTCAATTATCAACTACTTCAGTTTTCTTTGGACGAATATCTCATTCAAGACATAGACTTCACAACCTAACTGCGAGAAGGCCAGCGATCAAACTGTCTAGATCTCGTTTTTAGAAAAGAAGAGAGGATTATAAGCGAAGTGAACTCACAACCACCACTTGGGTTAAGCGACCACGCTGCTTTTACCTGCGTGTGTTACCTACTGTCTCCGAAATCACAAATAAAGAGGCACAGAAATATTTGGAAAGCCGATTTTGAAGAAATGAGACTAACCGCTTCCGCGGAAAACTGGGTACCCAATACGAACGATACAAATGAATTATGGCAGCATATCCAAGGGACTGTAGAGCGTTTAATTGAAGTCCATTGCCCAATGAAAGTAATAAGACCATGTGCCAGACCTCCCTATGTCAACCAGCCGATTAAAAGGGCCATGAAGAAGAAATAAAGGTTGTGGAAAAAGTACGAGCATCTTCAAGATTCAACATCACATGCCGAATATAAAGCGCAACGAAATATATGCCGTAAGGAAATACGAAATTCTAGAACTGCCTTTGAGCGTCAACTTACAACACAAGCCACAATATGTCCAAAGAAGTTTTATGGATACATCCGCAGTCAAAGGAAGCACCGGGACGACATTGCAGCTCTAAGGGATAACCTCAGGAACGTAGTAACGGAAGGACCATGGAAAATAGAGTTACTGTCAGAGTTTTTCAGATCGGCGTTTATGATGGAATCCCCCGACGACAATTCGGGAGTAGAAGTTGGCGAAAGTACAGCCGTTGTTGAAACTTTTACCTTTTCTGTCGCAGACGTAAGACATGTCCTCAGTCACATCAAACCAGACAAGTCTCCTGGACCGGATGGGATCCCTGGACTGATACCTAAAGAACTGTCAACCGAGCTATCGGTGCCTCTTTCTTCTCTATTCGAGCTTTCCATGAGAACAGGGGACTTGTCTTTGCAGTGGAAGACGGCCAACATCGTACCGTTATATAAGGAAGGTGGCAAGATATCTGCAAACAGCTTTCGGCCCATAAGCTTGACTTGCCTTTCCTGCATAATGATGGAGGTCCTTATCAAACAGGCCATACTTAGATTTTGCGATGAAAGTGACATTATACAAAAAGTCCAACATGGGTTTCGGCGAGGGCGCTCCTGCCTGACGTCAATTGAGGCCTGGACAAGTGCTTTAGAAGAGGGCTTCGAAGTGGACGTAGTGTACATCGATTTTCGCAAAGCCTTTGACAGCGTGCCCCATCAACGCCTTTTACATAAACTGAGCGTTCTTGGCATCAAGGGGAACATTTTGGACTGGATCAGGTCATTTTTAGTCGGTCGAAAACAACACGTTTGCATCGGGGAGGATAAATCGGACTGGGTTGACGTAGTTAGTGGGGTTCCTCAAGGATCCGTTCTCGGTCCCCTACTCTTCATTCTCTATGTAAATGACAACCTTCAAGAACTGGACTGCGGTAAAATCATGTTCGCCGATGACGTTAAGCTCTGGCAGGTCATTAAGCGCCCAAGCGACCGAGATGCTCTGCAAAATAATCTTTGCAAACTGCAGATGTGGTCCGAGAAATGGCTGCCAGATTTCAATGTGCAAAAGTTTGCCGTCCTCCAACTGCGTCCAACCAACTACCTTATCTCTCAGAGCAGCAGGACATATCACCTGAAAAACATCCAAATTCCCGTAGCATCTACGCAAAAAGACCTCGGCATTTGGATACAGAGTAATCTGAAGCCCTCATTACAGTATCAAAGCTGCAAGTAAAGCCACGGGAGTGCTGCACGCTATCAAAAGGGCATTTCTAGCCTTCGATGAAGATCTCTTTGGCAGATTGAACGGCACATTTGTTCGACCACACCTAGAGTATGGCATAAAAGCGTGGCGGCCATGGCTAGCAAAGGACACAGCATGTCTGGAGAAAGTGCAGCGTCGGGCAACAAAGCTAGAAAGAGGTCTAAAGAACTACAATTACATAGATAGACTGACATGCATAAATTTATTCCCTCTGCATTACAGGCAGCAAAGAGGGAATTTTATCCTAGTTTACACGATAATAAACGGTCTTGAAAAATGACTACGCTTTGAAGACGTGTTTCAGTGGCACCTCTCGCCTCATCCCCGCGGGCACACAATGAAGCTGCGCACGAAAATGTCCAAGCTAAACCTCCGCTCTGAATTCTTCACGCAACGTGTCTTACAACAGTGGAACAACCTTCCACAGTCAGTCGTGGAGGCCACTTCCCTTCAGATGTACAAACAACGCTTGGATAATTACATGCGTCCCTTCTCCTCTCCCCAAGTTTGAACTCTAAAAACCAGACATATATTTTAAAAACAATGCTACTCACTGTTTGCCAATACCATGTTAGTAGTGGTAAATTTTTATAGGTGCTTGTACACGTGCTAAATAGGGTTTTCAAAGGCATTGCCTATTATCTTCACCAAATAAACTGAAAACTGAAAGTTACCCACTACACTTAAAAATCAGCTTGTACATCCTAAGGATAAAGTTAGCTTATTTGACAGAAAAGAGGTCATTTACAAAATTTCCTGCGGCGACTGCGATGCGATGTGGGCAAATGGGAAGGTCCACCTCTACATGCATATATGAATATCAGTTACCGGTAAAGGGGTGCGATGACCTGTCCAAACAGGAAGGTCCGCCCCTACACGCATACATAACATAAATTTAACGGTTAAGAGGCGTGACCACCTGTCCGAAGTCGCCATACATTCGCCTGAAACTGGGCACAAGTTTGCATGAGACCGAAAACCGCATATTAGGTTCCTGCCCATATAGGAAATGCCACAAATTTTTAGAGGCCATGCATGCATTAATAGGCACGTTGATTTAGATTCGATGTACATGTATCTCAAAGAAGCCTGGAAAAAGTGCCAACCACCAAAACCTGCTCTTGACCAAGGATGACAAATCATTATCGATTTTTCGGCATTCTCAAAAATCCCCATTCGATAATTCAGAAGGACAGTTGGCGAGCATACGTATACTTTCGATAAATTCTCTTCGGGCCATTACATTTATATGGAAGGGGAAGGTACAGGGTGACAAGCAATCAATTAATTATCGTTCTAATCAACCCCTTTTTATCAACCCAAACCCCAAGCCCCCATTCCCAAGACTAAGTTGATTAGAACGATAATTAATTGATTGCTTGTCACCCTGTACCTTCCCCTTCCATATAAATGTAATGGCCCGAAGAGAATTTATCGAAAGTATACGTATGCTCGCCAACTGTCCTTCTGAATTCTCAAAAATGCGCACTGTTCTGTACACATTTCCCTCACGGCCGGCGACGACGACCTGGTGTGCCAGCGCCAAAAATCTTTCAACAAAGTTCGTTTACGTCTCCCAAAGAATCTTTTCGATAAAATTATATTTTTTTGGGATGCCCATTTTCAAATTCATACAACTATATACGTCCTGACATCTGCCTTACCCGTCTGCGCCATCTTTCGAACATAAAAACTACCTAGGTCAAATGAGTTTAACTGCAGAGGAACTGTACTGAGAAGCGTAATATCCCAAATGTAATCGAAAAACGTAAAAGTCGGTATTTCTGTTGCTCCTAAACGACAACATAGAATTGGGGTAGTTGAAATGACCCAAAAGGCGCCTAAAACGCTGGGGATAGGGAGGAATAATCGCAGGAGCAAACATTTTATTTCAGTGAATTTTCGCATTCTTACTCGAATTCATCACCAAAAAGTTCCAGGAAGCAGTACAGACGAAGATGCGATCCCTGGAACCAGTTTTATTTTCCTGACGTCGGGCAGCTATAAAGCCGGCATCCGACTCTAAAGTGAACTGCCAAGACATCAACGCACTAGGTAAGACCCCAAGTAGTGATTAAATGAGCTGCTAATTACAGTACGCGAGCATGCACAATCTGTGCATGCATCAACGCAATCTACGAATATCTCACAACATTTTACAGATACCTATGATTTAGGGTTTTCGACAGTCTCCGAAACGTCAGAAAAATAATTATGGCAACAGTAGCTTATGTAGGCCCACTCATTAATCCCTACTCCCTGCATGTTTTCCTACGAAAACGGTGGCTCTAAGGTTTTATGGGTTGGGGATTAGGACACGCAGTGGAATATACTTTAATAAACGCTAAATGCATTTTTATTTTACTTTATTTAGAAATGCTGTTGACTTATATCTGTAGCTTTTCCTCTTCTTTATTATTTTTTAACATATTGCGGACAAATCCGATTATCAAATTGCTGGTCTCTTGAATTTCCCAAAAAATTGAAATCGTGGTTAAGAGGTCGTCTACTTCAACGTTCCTGAGGTCCTACTTACCGTACTGGAGTTAGATTAGTATATTCTGCGGCGCAAAGCGTCTCGCACACCGTTAATTTACATGTGGAATAACTTACTCCCAGCGGCCGCGGGAAGCAACTTCGACTACATTTTTTTCGCCTTACACTTACTTCTAAAAATTTCCTTCTCTGCCTATTCTATTTCCTCACACCTCAAGACTCTTTAACCACAGTTTTTGCAGGACAAAATTCTGGGACGAGGGGTATATGAGTGGGCCTACATAAGCTACTTTTGCGATAATATTTTTGTTTCAGTGAACGCTTTTACTTTTTCTAGACGGCATACTCTTAAACTTTTCCCTAGAGGAGACATTTTCGATTGTAACCAGAAACGTGGAAACTTGAAGGCACGCGTAAATACAAGGCGACGGCCTAGGCTTAACTCCCCCTTTTCCTAGTCTCAAAGCAGGAGTGCCAGAACAACACAGACGGGCGGTCTCCTTGGCGGACAGAGACTGTACAACAGGAATAAGCACAAAAAATCGAGATAAAATCAACGGCTCACGACGAATAAGGCATGGCCGCTACGAACTATAAATACCACGCAATC
>JAYGXS010000003.1:3736346-3776445 GCA_036362985.1 Ligula intestinalis | reverse complement strand
GCGGGTATAATCAGTACAACAATTGAGCAAGGCGATAACGCAGACAGACAACATGTCCTCACGAATCGGAACACAACAGATAAGAACATACAGACAATCATAAAGAGGGGAGGTGGACAACAGCCAATACTGTGGGCTAAGTAAGTGAAAGAAAGGAAGCGGTGGACTAACAACTATACGGGCCGTAGTGCTGCAATGCAATGGAGAGAGGTGCAGTGATTTCCCACACGCAAGATAATTAAGCCGTCGAATTCCATGGGATGGACGCCGCATGTACCTCAGATCACTCTTTTTCCAGCCCCGCACGACAAGAGAAGATCGAGACGAACGGGGATCTAAAACGGCTGGGTATAAGGTCCAACAGTCCACCCAACCTGCCACACATCCATAATAGTAGATGGGCGTTCATCGATCTGTACGGAACTCAATCGTTCTGTTTTAGTGTGTGCCTTGGGACTCGCTTTCCAGCCAACCAGCGGCCATTCAACGGCTAGCGGGTGGACTTCTAACTAACCAGGTCGCGGGTTCGAAACTCGAGTGCGGAATCACTTGGGGCGGGATATGGCTGGCTGATGACGGCTAAAAAGGCCCGCTTGTCTTTGTCGGTAATGTATATCTGACTATACTAGGTTACGTTTTAGGCAGGTCTCACGTGAGTGCGAGGCGTCATGGGGGCCACAGCAAGGGTAGCCGTCGCAGTCTGTCCCTGGCTGCAAAGATTGAACGAGTTACCTCATCATCTGACAGTCGGTGCATGGTGTTAGTTTCAATGTGCGTTTGCGTTTTTATGATAAGGTATCTAGGCACTGGGACCGAGTCGTCGCACAGAATCCTCTTCCCCCCTCTTTTTAACACGCATACACAGGAGGAACAAAAATTGAAAACAGATAGGAGCTGGCTGCTCCCAGGTAACGGACCGACGAGGGACGTTCTCCATGCTGGGAGGGGACTGAGCGTGCGGGTGGGCCCTGGACGGTGATGACCTGGAACCCGAGGTTCCACCAAAAAGAAGACCACACCGCAGGTCGCTGCTCGTCAAGCCCAACTTATAAGGAGCTGGAATTCGAGGCCAACGTTCTTCTGCTTAATTTGATTACGTGGATGGTTGATTACATTTCGTATCTTGGCACGCGTAATGCAAAGTGGGAGCGCCTGATCTCCCAAACAAATATGTAGGTTTTTACTTTGTTAGTTCAGTTGCCACTAACAGCTGGGCACCTGATCTGACAGTAAAGTCTTGATATCAACAAACCTTCGACAGGGTTTGGTAGATTGAACACAAAACGCCGGGAGGAATCGGAGCATCTGCCAGCCAAAAGTCGGGGTAGTTATACAGCTTCAAGCACAGCTAAATAGCCACCATAAGCGGAAACGTGAGTCGCAGGAAGTAGTTGCGAAGAATTTTATTTGCCTGAATTTCGAAATCAGTCGCGGATACTCCATCGGAGACAGCACCGGAAATGGATAGTTCATACACAGGGGGTAACAGTTTTTATAGGTTACTGCATACTAATGACAATTAACAGCTTCCTCTGTCGAGGATGGTTGCCTACTTGTACACTAATTGCTTGATGGCTGGCCTGCAGACGTCATCTGCTGACATTTCATCATCCATTTGGCCCAATTGTGAAAAATTCGCCGCCTCGGTAGGGGTCGAACCCACACAGCGGGGTAGTTTTTACGCAGCCAACGGTTTACCATTGAGCTACGACGCCCGCCGTGAATTTAATCATATTTGGATCGATTTTGCCTGCCTAACTTACTGCTCCTATGGTATCCACAATTAAGGAAGAGCAAACTGACTGAATTCAGCAAATCTACCAAAACCCTCTAACAATTAACGAGTAGCAAGTTGGGTGGGTTAAATCGATCCAAGTGTGATTAAATTTTACGGCGCACGGTGGGCCTTGTAGTACACTGGTAGAGCGTTGGCTGCGCAAAAGTCTTCCCAGCTGTGTGGTTTCGACTCCCAACAGGGCCGAGCATTTTTTAAAATTGGGGCAACTGAATTAAGCAATTCCGCCGTCTCCCCACCCCAACTATTTCATCCTCCATCTTGGAAGTTAGCGCATAAACCAGTATGCCGAGCCTTTATCCGACACAGGTGAGGAAATGCCAATATGTGAAGGTGCTTAACTCGTGTTTTACTGATCCCCCGTCTATTAACAGATGTAATGCACTCTGCAACACATACCGGGTGCGGAGAGCAAAGCGATTAGTCCATCGATGAACGCGCAGGTGGTCAGGACTCCCAACTGAGAGGGAACAGACACTATCGCTCAAAAAACACTTTATTCTCCTGGGGTTAAGGAGTTCAGCTGGAAGCCATCTTTAGAGACAGCTTGATATACGCGTAATTCGTGCACAGGGATTTGCAGTATTAAATGGACGCAGACACTATACTTCTGCATACTTCTTCCGTCTAGATATATAGACAGGATCACTGGGACAAGCACCTTAATGTCCTGAGATTTCGGAGTCCAGCTCGAAGCCATCTTTATAAACAGCTTGGTATACGCGTATTTTGTGCACAGGGATTTGCAATTAACAGCTCCTCCAATAGAAACGAAAATGCGCATCTCAGGAATTACTTGAGCGGAGGAAGGTGTGATCGCTGGAACTAGAATTTTATTCGTCTGACTTTCGAAATCAGTCGCGGATACTCCATCAGAGACAATAACAGAAACGGGAACTTCATAGACAGGGAGCTGCAGTATTTATAGGATACAGCCACTATGCTGCTACATACTTATGACAATTAAGGGCTCCCCCAGTCGAGGATAATTAATCGCCGGCCGGCGTGCTGATCGTGACCTGTGTATAAATTGTCCGCTTTTGCTGTCGTCTCTGATGATGAATCTGTGACGGATTTCAAAACGTCAAGCGAATAAAAGCTTTGTCCCAGCAATCGCATAAATTTTTTTCAAGAGCTAAATAGGTTTGGGAAATTTAGTAGTGAGCCGAGTGCCCTGCAGTAGGATAGTAAAACCGCAGATAATTGGCTAAAGAAGTACGGACAATCAGCCACCATCAATTTCGTAGAAACGATGTACTATTGCCGAATGTACGGTTATTTGGCTGATTTAGACGGTAGTCAAATGAAGCCTCACCTGACGACCCGATTTCAACGAGGCAACTGTAAGTTAGCGCACGAGTTCAACCTGAAGTTTTAAAGTTTACGTACGCAGCTATACAAATATAATCGTTCAAGACCTAGTGAAAAAAACACAAACTTGAAATTGCGTGGGAATTGACTATCCTCTGCAGAGGTCGTCTCCTAGTTTTTTCAACGTTACGAAACCTGGGGTTGGGTATAGCTGGCTGATGAGGCCTACCACGCCAGATGTCGCCATTCCCATCTCCCTAGTCTTTGTCAGATATGTTCTTCTGCCAACATATATACAAGGTGTCCCAAAAAATGCATACGCATTTAGCCTTTTTTTAAAATTGGAGTTCATCATGATTTTATTATTAAATAAATTTAAATATATTAACAAGTACCATTTTATTGTTTTTATCGCTGAATTTTCTCAAACTGACGTCTATTTTGATCATGACATTGCTGACAACGCTAAACAATGGAATCGCACATACCATTAAAAATGCCCTTGGTATTTGCATGCATCTATGTTCGGTAGCTTTTCTCAATTCAGCTACGGTTGCAATAGTCAAAATGCAGTTAAAAAAAGAATAAAATGATACTTTTAAATATTTTTGCGTTTTTGAAATAACAAAATTATGATAAATACCAAATTTAAAATTACTTTAAATGTGTATACATTTTTGGGACACCCTGTATATGCACAGTAGATTGTTTATACTATGAAATGCCAACCGAAATCCTAAAAAATATGTTTTCAATTGTATTTTTTACTTTAGTACGGTTGTATAAGTTACTATAGTGCAGCTTACACCCAGGATATTTCACTGACTTCAGGGTGCCGGCTGTTGAAAGAGTCGCTTTTTGGCCACCTAGAAAAACTATATTCTGTAAAAACGACACCTTAAGTACTATGAATTTTCCTCCTTTATCTTCGAAGCTCTTAGCAATTCAAGTATACTTTGCTGAAAATATATACAAAAGTATTTTTTGGTTTCAAAAATGCTTTTTCAATGCCCGAATAATTCTGGCCCTTACCCGTCTTTACATTGGAATTAAGGGCTACCAAACTACCTGCTGTGTACACTCCATCGAAGAAAAATTACCAGATTTTACGTTACGCGAAAGCCGTCACACAGTACTCATAAAAGTTTGCACTAAATGTAACCCGTGACACCATTCAGGCCAGCTACATCAGGTATGATCGCAGCCGTAACAAGTACAAGTATCATGTTGTATTCTTAATGAGGAAAACTGATAAATGTACAGATACGATGCTTTATGACTGAACGCTTCACGGTCCTAAAAAATCTCAAAATTCTAAAAATCGCATACTATACGTCCTTCAAGCATAAAATTAGAATACGACAATTTTCTGCCAAATGAGTACAAGAAACGACATTTTAATGCATGTACTTTATATAAGATATTTAAAATGGCATCAAAAACCTTGGGAAAATGCATACTACTTAAACGATCTATTTGCAGAATTGTTTCTGCAGGAAGCTGAACGAAAGCTCTTCGGATAAGGCTGCATGATACGAAGTATTACAGTTATACTTGAATGATTTTCTTCGGATCAACGGCACATTTAGGAATTTCGGTTGGTATCTCGTGAGTTAGGCAATCCACTGTACGTATTAGAACAAAAGCATTCCGCAAAATATGATTTGAGAAAAAAATTGCGAAAATTAATAAACTTTGTTTCACAAAGTTTTGCCACTTGTTTCCCGATACATCCTCAGACGGACAGCAAACGTGAAAAATAGTTAAAATTTAAATGTACCAGAAAATATCGGTATTTCTCAGTCATTCCTGTCCATTGGCTCTCGCTGTGAGCTAAAGCCTCGTTCGAGTTGGCTCTTGCCTTTCGCCCGTACAATTAGAGGCACGAGTCAGAATGTAAGGCTCCCAAGAATTTCGGTCTTTTGTCGATAGGCACACACCACAAGGCACAGTTTGTCGCAGCCAAATTTGTGTCTAGCTACTGACGTAGTCATGGGAGCTCGGGACAAACAAGCTCGCATCTTTGTTAGAATGTAATCTTCCTTTAGGGCCAATAGACTGAAGCCAATGAAAATCGTTGGCGAAACTCCAAAATAATTACAATGAACTGTGACGGAAGAAAATGCCTCTTAGTGTACACAATATGGGAGTTTGTTAAAATTCCCATTAAAAATTTTAGAAGATGAATTGGCGAACATACGTTTGTTTTCGTTAAATTCAGGCCTTTACATTTAGATGGTATGAATAAACTATGGTGGTTGCTGGACAGATGAAGTGTTCTCGTTGTCACAGTGGGGAGGAAGGCCTGACGACAATATGGGACGTTTATAATTGCACCTGACAAGCCCATTTTAATTTATTAGTCACTGACTGGCATTTCCACACGGGAACTTACGTAATCCCTTATGCCTGTGACCTCCTAATTAGTGCAATCAAACCAAAATCTGGTTGCCCTAGTCTAATGTAAATCAAGCAATATACAAACTGAAGAAACAACTAACAATTCTTGTGAAACCGTGTTGGAATACACACTCGAACTTTGAGCTGTTCGGTAATAGCCACACGTTACATTGCACGCATCGGAACATTCAACAAATTTTTTAAAACGACTAGTTCCCAAAGTAATTCTACTGTGCTTCTTTATTCACTCAGTTTTTGCAAGAACAGTTCTTTTTTTCTACATTTAAAACTTAATGTAACCTAGCACGCCCAATTTTCCATTTCTCGGAATTTCCACTTTTCTAAAGAAGCTGGGGCAAAAGTGGCTTATGTAGGCCCACTCATATACCTCAAGTCCCGGCATTTTGTCTTGCAAAAACAGTGGTTATAGAGTCTTGGGGTGTGGGGAAATAGAATAGGCAGAGAAGAAAATTTTTAGAAGTAAGTGTAAGGCGAAAAAATGTAGTCGAAGTTGCTTCCCGCGGCTGCTGGGAGTAAGCTGTTCCATTCATAAATTGAAGGTGCGCGCAGCGCTGGACGCCATGGACTATACTTATCTAACTCAAGAACGGTAAGTTGGACTTCAGGTAAGCTGAAGTAGACGACCTCCTAACCACCAGTTCAAATTTTCGGGAAATTCAAGAAACCTGCAATTTGATAGTTGGGATTTTCCGCAATAAGTTAAACAATATTACAGATTAGGAAAATCTACAGATATAAATTAGCAACACTTCTAAATACAGTAAAATACAAATGCATTTAGCATTTATTAAAGTATATTCCAGTGCGGGTCCTAATTTCACACCCATTAAACTCTATGACCACCGTTTTCGTGGGAAAACATGCAGATAGTAGATTAATGAGTTGGCCTACATAAGCTACTGTTGAACATGCTGGTATTTCTAAACAACTTAATATTGCTTGATAAATCGCAATATTCCCTATTTTGAAGAAGCACCACTACTTTATAGCTGTAAAACTTTTTGCGGGGGGGGGGGCAAATAGGCAATCAGCTGAACGGCGCTGCAAAAGTCTGCATGGTTCACCATCTATACATTTATTCCCGGAAAATAATGTTTCAAGCGGACTTCCTTTGCTAATTGAAGTCTGCATTCATGAACACGTTTCGGATGCCAGAATGACTATTCCCAGAGTAATCTGCCGAATTTTAATTATACAGTGAAGCCGCGGGTGAGGAGCGGCTTCCTCTACGAGCATTTCAGGTAATGAGCGAGCCACTCGTAGAGGGGAAGAAGTTGCTTTTCGTGAAAATAAATGACACAAAATTTAGAAATCACACAAAGAAGAGCGAAAACCAGACTGTTTTCCAAAATTTGTCTAAATAAATTAAACTTTTTTTCAAACGGAAAAGCTCACACCCCTGTTTTGGGCACAAATCTGAAATCACAGGACGCAATAAAATAAGCACGTGAAATGAAAATTCTGACGTCTTTGTTATGAGTTTACAAAATACTTTGAAATTCCCGCAAACATAAGAACTACGCATAAACGTGACTTAAACCGGCGATTGTGAAATTTTTCTACAAAAGACCAACATACGATGAAATGTGTATCAAAACTGGACAGTAATATAAAGTAACCAGTTTTGCAAGTTTACTTAAGAAATATATCCCGGAGATTTTGAAAACAAAAACGATGGAGACTGAAACGATCAGTTTTTTTAAATATAATCGTCAGCCGTACCGAATTAAAAACGGCAGGCAAGTCAACGATTTAGATGTACACCGTGGGTTGCATGAACAACTCAGCCGGGGCTCAAATCTCGCAGCGGGGCATGGCACCAGATGACAACCACCAATACGACCTGTTTTTGCTCTAACAAACGATCCGCGATGGACGTTGAGACGCCAGGCCAATTAAATGCTTGTCCTAGCGATCACATCTATTTATTCTCAACAAAGAATACATTGTTCCAACCCCGCTCGTCTTTATTGACAAGAGTTTTTAACTAGTAATTACTGCTTAGTACGTAGCCATCCTAAAGAACAGCGGAACTGAGTTCCCAGGCAAATTGGAAACCTCGTGGTCCATTCTATGATCGGATGGCAGTTGTAGATGCCAGTCTCATTACAAAACTTTCGATTCTAACGAATGAATGAAAACGTTAGCGTTCCAGGTATTTTCACAAATGAGGAAGAAGGGTTGTCGAGCACCAGGTCAATTTGTTTATTGGCCCACACCTGCGAGACGGGTCACGAAAATAATCGCTTACGCCGGCAGCAAGACGGGCCGAGAATTGATTGAAGCCGGCGTCTCGGATGAGAATTCAGTCAATCGATCTATCGATCTGGCGCCGGCATACATCGCTCTCGGTACAGTCGACAATGGTTATTAATGAGTTTTCTCCCCCCCCTATAACTTTTGCTTGTTTTTTGGGGACACTTTTATCTCTAACGGTGGACCTCCACAAGAGCCCGAAAGCTCAGGACAATAAAGAAAGTGATCCGGTGCTTGACAACCTTTCTTCCTCATTCCGATTTTAAAGCCTACACCTGACTGTTTCGTTTCCAAGGGTAGAGAAATCTTCAGTAGATACTATCGACAGGGGCGCAAATTGACAGCGCTGAGCTGTCAGTTCACTGGTCCCGCCGCCGACGCCGCAACATTGATTGCATAGCGTTCGTGTGCCATCGGCGCGGTGCGAGTCCAATGCGCGTTTGTACTTGCAACAGTCGCGAGTACTGATCAGCGCGGTTGACTGAAGAAACCGCGGCTCAGTGTCGGTGCACCTGCGAGGATGAAAGCAGCGGGCGGCCTCTAAACACCACCACTACTACCACCGCGCGCATGGGCAGACACACACACACACACACACACACACACACACACGAGTGTGCGCTGGTTCAAAATCACACACAAAACCCGGTCGATCAGAGCGTGTGTGCCACGGAGAGAGCTAGTGTGTGAACAAGGGTGGACACGCATGTGTGTTACCAGGCACATAGCAGGGTGTGCACTGATTCAAACACGCACACACTAACTGTGCCTGGCCCAAACTACGCGCATGTGTGTGTTTGTGTGCAAGTTACGAAAATGTGTGTGTAAGCATGTGGTTGAGGTCGGCGTGGCGAGTTATTGTGCTGCGTGGGGAGGTGTTTGCATGTGCAATTTTATGAATCCACCCAGGGTTCATGCAGAATAATATCGACTGCAAGTAAACATGCTGCCACACAAACTAAAAGGCTCCTTCAGTCTTGGGTAGTTGCGTGCCACATTACTGTAACTGTGTCACGGAGAAACGATAATATTTCGGATGTTAGGCGTTCTGCCATTCGGCCGTCGGGAGATCGACGCTTAAATAAGCTTGCAGTGGCGACATAAGCAGACCCGGCCCACAAGCGGTATTGTCTCCAGAGACCTAGGTATGGTACGGTTAGATAATGTTGACCGGTTCTTTTGATAAGCTTACTATCATAACTGGCACACCATGACGCAGATAGCGTGTTTATTTCACGTCGGGGTCACCAATAAAGTGCTCACGAATAAACGAACAATAGCCTACGAAAACTATGCGAGAAGAGCAAAAAGAAAATCCAGTACGTGGATAAAAAGATAATATTTAAAAGAATTCAACATCCTGGTTGTCGAGCAAGCTAGCCTCGCGGCAGTCGACATGCAAAAGTGTACCTGTCACGGAAAAACAAACAATTCAGAAAAGGAAACATGACGAGGTTGTCAAAGGCGAATTAGTATTCTAGCTCAGCACAAGCAGTCTGATATCAGAAATGTACCCTAACCTAAACCTTCATCTCGTTTTAGCAGTCCTGAGGAACCGATCATCTTCCGACGCCTAGTGTTGCCTTTTCGTGTGGTTCATAGGCGATACAAAGTACTTAACAAAAACAAGAATCGACCATAAAGCGTCAATTAATGAAGCCGAAAGACTCACTGCCGTGACAGCAGTGTCTGGAGTTGTTTGCGCATCTAATGCGGACAAGGTAATTTTGACGGAGAATACCTCTGACTCGGATGGCTGAAAACGCAGCAGCGACGACGAATGATGCCAGCTACCAGGTGCCAACTCATTCGACCGGACTTGATTATGCCTGAACGAGGCCGAGGTTCACAAGGGAGTTGACAAACACCTGAACTGTGGGCTGTTCGAGTCAGGATTCTTAAGTCACCGGTCTCGTATCCAGTGCAATATCCTACTCTTGCGTATTCAATGTTAAGTAGCCATGCGACGAGCGGACGGGCGGGTAGTGCTTCTAATGACTGTATCAGTTAAATAATCAAATCATTATCATGGCAATAACCAACAGTGATGATGAAATTTTGGCAATTAATGACAAGGAAGTAAAACTGACGAAACTCGCACTAGGAATGACCTTCAGTGATGAGGGTTGGAGCTGCTAATTGACACAGGCCTTTGATGGCATAGTAAGTCTTTCCTTTAAACACTGCAACCCTAGTGCAGCCAGTACCACTTATCTGTTGCTACCGCTGATGATAGATCAAGATGTGAATTCGAAACTTAAAGCGAATCATAGTCCTGACAGTTGCATCTCCTCTTCCTCTGGCCAGTAATCGGTGTAGTAACCAGATGCAGTGGAACAATTGGAAGTGTGCTTCGTTGATAAATCCCCGAAAGCAGTCTCTGAAAAGAAGCAGGCCGTTCTAGACTAGAAAACAACTTATTTCCTAAGAAAATCAGACCGTCGAGGATATTTAACGCAGAAGTTGCAACATTGGCGACTTGCGCAGCGCCTATCGTATTAACCCAAACGTCCTCATTGGCAGACCAAAGTCAAGACGACCAGGCTTAGGCGCAGCAGCTGACCTAGTCTGTAGTAGATACGACGGACATTCCGGTGAGCGGCTCAGAGATCGCATGCTTGAGGCTGCCACACAAGCCAAATTAAAAAGGAGCAGTCACAGCCTGGATTTTAGTCTTGAGAAGAATCGAATTATCCCAGGAAGCTTAACACGCTACGGTAAATGCAAGCGCGTAACTTATATTATAGCGAGAAGGGCTGAGTCTTATTTTCTTTTCTTTTTCGTTCTATGCATCAACAGAGTGTTCGAGTCCCTAAACGGTCAGGGTAGCATTAAGGCGTGTCAACCTACGCATGCACAGCTAGTCTGACCACCACTCATCTGCCAAGCAGCTCGCAACTCTACCTATCAAGACGAATACAGCCCAACTCTAGGGTACTGGTTAATTCTCTCTCCTCGTCTGTTTGGCTCGTACTTACTGAATCTCACGACTCTACCTATTAAGAGAAGATAAAAGCGAAAAAGGCATAGAAGTGCAATTTATTGACATCAAGAGCACATATTCCTGTCCGCATAAAATTTGTAAAATGATATTGAGGCAAAGTTGCTCATTAAAAAACTTAGCAATTTGCCAGGTGACAATGTCTCATCTACCACACTCCTTCACCCAGTCTCAAAAAAGTTAAAAGGATCAGAAACAGTTTATCTAAATGCCACCTACACCTATTTAGAGACAAATGACGAGGTTTTTATGAAAAAATGGGCACGCCTCGGACCCAAACTGAGCGGGAATGCTATTGCGGGCGCATTGGGAGTGAGCCATTGCAGCCCAACTTTCACGCCTGCAAAGAGGACCAACATAACCTACCAGTTTGCAGTCTTCCAAAACTTGCGGCCTTAAACAGGCCGTGACGGATTCAGACAGGTCAAATTTATTACAATCACCCTACACTGTCAACCAGATACGTGCAACGAAGTGAGGAAAACCGGATAAAACTAGGAAGTTAAACTATTGCCAACACCTAATCTGTTAAGGCCTATGACCACCTTCGTTGCCTCAAATTCAAAGGCAAACTGTTTTTGTGAGGCCCCTTGGGGTAATTTTCGGTTGACCTAAAAGTCTGGCAAAATAATGAATGACAAGCAGGTAGTCAGTTGCACAACCCCAAACTGACAGGCAAAGAAACTAACAATTTTCAGCATTAGAAAAAAACACAAGAAAATAATACATAAATTTCTGAGTAAAATGACTTGGAGACTAAGTGAATTAGTCATACGCATTAAAGGAGACAAGAATAACATTGAAACTATCTGAAAGCAAGAATTCTGTGAGAACGGCTCAGTGAAGTCAACAATATTCAACGTCATGGACGCCATGGCTACGTCATGGACGCCATGGCTGCCGTCAACATTCACAGAAGCAGCATGCCCCTATCATTCACATGCTTCCCCACGAGCGACAGTTTTTCGCCTAAAAACCAAAAATGACATTCCATTTTGAATTATGAGCCAGCCTTAGGAGTTTTTTCACTGTCTGCTATTCTTCCTCAGTTACACTGCTGGCTCGTGTAAACTGCGAGTGAGTTTATTACTTGAAACAAGCGAGTAGTCGTTTTAAATTGTGTCAACGACTTCTTCAGAATGTTCGGCTTTGCCGATGCATTTATTAAATCCTATGTACCAAGAGGGAGTTCAAAGGCGTTTGCCTATATTTCCTTTAATAAATTTGACTTGACTTGACTTGAGTCAGTCTCGTGCATATGGATAATATGAATGGCTCCCCAAGATTAATAGCGAATCAATCCACGTGATGTTTTATATGCACGCCCATAAAGAATATCGAAATGAATAAGTTCGACGGCGATCTTAGAACCGAAACAAGATGGTTGATTGGTTTGAAGTAAACAATTAATTGACTGAAATTCAGAAGATATTAATACAAAACCCGAGATTATTGTGAAAAAGACAATCTGGGAACTTATTAAGATATTATGGCATAGCGGAAAGACGAATAAATAAACCCCAAATAGGTCAAGGGTAATGAAAAATAGTGGGAGAAAACGCAAGTCTGCCAAGAATACATTGGATTTCAGCGGACCTTGGAGCAGGCATACGTGTGCCTTATTTGAAAATATTGCAAGAAGTGCTGGAATACATACCAGTACTACAACGAGTGAATAAGCAAACGAGCTTAAGCAAGAGTCAAATGAAAAATTAATTAATCAAATCAGTCAGTGGGGATATATGCATCCGCCAAAACAGGCAATCAAATACCCACCTTAATTAATTATAGCTCGGACAATGGTACAGCGAGCAATGAGACATATTTAACACTACCTTCACGAAAGTATGCGCTATGGAGCATGCATGAGGGCATAAACGGACTTATATGTCCGACTCAAAAGAACGTATAATATTTCATAAATCAAACTTTTGAACCGCGCTTACCAAAAGCACAGAATTTTCACAATCTGGTTGCAGGCCTTCCATGGATTAACAGATTCCGAGTGCAAAAACAGGTAGAACGGGGCCAAGCCTTCAAAACTTGAAACTGCGCTCGGAGGTGTATGGAAAGGCCGTTCTGTGATTGGTTAAATTAATACGGCGGAACTGTTATGGCACAAAAGAAGAATTCGATCCTACGTCAAGTCGACACCCACACTGACAAAACTGGACAGATCTTCAATACAAAACAATCAATTTATAAATGTGATAGAAGCTTTCTTTTATTATTATTATTCGTACTACGTAGTTTTCATAATTCCTTAAAACTTCATTTAACCCATAAACCTTACTTTAAGTTGCGCGCTATCGGCTAAAGGGTGAGTAGATTACGGGCTGCAGCTTCAGCAGCAGCATCTTCAGCATGAAGCCTGTTAGGATTCAAAGTCCACGAATGCCATCAGAGTGAAAGATAGATTACACCGATTTAGCACCCCAAATTCGTGAAAGTTGTGCTGAATGTAGAAAACTAGTAATAGCTCTCCTAAACATAGGGTAGCTTTGTTGGGGTTTAGTGCTTTTGGGCAGCTTATTCCAGATTGATATGGTGTTAACTGAAAAGAATTGCCGGTACTTAATGAAAAAAAAACACATCTAGATGTCTGGCAGTGTTCGAGCTGCCTGAAAGGCTGCCGCAGCCTAGCATTTTTCAAGGTTGCCCCATAACTGAATGTTCTAACATTAAGGACTTAGGTTAAAGTTACACCAATAAATTACACCTTTCACCTCACGCTGATAGAATTACAGCAAAACCTGCTCAGATATCCGGCTTCATCTCTTATAATTTCTACCTTCCCGAAATGAAGCTACGACTTTATCGTATGTATGTGCTTCCTATTCTCGAATACTGTTGTCCATTCTTCGGTCTAATGAACGAATCTAGCAGTTCAAAAATTGAAAGTGTCCAGAGAAAATTCACTAAAAGTGTCCTCTATCCGGCATTTTCAGATTCTTTCTACTCAGATAGATGTGAGATAGCGAAACTGAAATTTCTTTGGGTCAGGAGACTGGAAGCAGGGTTTTGTCTCCTGTTTCGCCTTAATAATAGTTCAAATCTCCGCAAGATTTCTGCCCTTACTTTCGTTACTCGCCCTTACAACCTAAGAAATTTAACGTTGATTTTACCGCCTCCTGCTTCTCCCACTTCGAAACGATCTCTATTTTTTGCTTCTATGCATAGCTATCTTTGAAATAATTTGCCAATTTATATTCGGTCGTAAACTTGTCCTTGTGCATTCATGCGAAGACTGCACATTTATATTAACATTGAATCTATTAACCTTTTCTTCTCCTCATCTTTTCCGGGCAGCTTTCTCCATGATACTGAGAAAGGACCGTCGGGAATTTTGGATTTCATCCTGAAGCTACGTTCCTCTGACTCGTGCGCCATGAAATCAGGACTTCTCCCTATACCATCAGTCATTTAAATGAGGGAAGTCATATAAACGTACGCAGTCTTGAATGCTCTCGTTTCTTTGACCATCAACCATCATCAAGGCATTATATTTGGTCGCATCTCAGGCATCCGCAACGATGATCTTGTAGAGTCGACGGACTTTTGAATTTCATACGGCAGTGCCCATCGCGATCATAAACTGGTGGGTTCCCTATGTTCTAGTATACCGCACCGGTCTGGGAACCCATGTGTAGTGCCGGGAACCTGTCTTTACCAGTAATGTTTCGTTAACGCCAATTGCTCTCCCCGACGCTCAGCTTCGGCTGAGTTTGCTTCCAAGCCCCCCCCCCCCCTACTAACAGATGCAGTGGGTATCAGGATACATGGTCAAAATATGAATAAAGATGTGGACCGTCTGTTTATGCCCTTAAATTTCACTTTCCGCATGACATTGCTTCAGGCATTTTTTTTCGAATCTACTTAATTCGCTCCTGCACATTTACACTCATGAAATACCTATAGACTACCGATGCTGTTTGTTTAACCAATTATTTCTAGAACTTCCTGTTATCGAATTTTTGGTTTGTTGCTGAGTCCCAATGGGCCTGAAATATACAACTTATTATTATTGTTATTACTGTACTGGGAGGATTAAAGTTCGGCCATTTAAAAGTTTAAACAGTGCAACTAGGCCCTTCTGTAATCTACGAAGCCACAGGGGATCCAGCTTTTTAAGTTTGCACCTTTGTTTTTAGGCTAAGTAACGGTGTTCTGAAGTGAAAAATCTACTAGTGAAGAAATGCTGCACCGATATATTTCCTTCTGTTCACTAGTGCGCAAAAGACTGAATAGGAGCGAGCAGTATTCAAGACTAGGTCTCACGTACATATTATAAAGGCTAGTTCTAAATTTTATGGTCTTAAAATTTCTAAGGATAAACCCGGTGATTCGGCGTGCTTTCGAGACTATGAGGGCACAGTGCTCTGAAAAATTGAGACAATTAGAGTAGTATATGCCCACACCCTTGATAACTCCTGGGGCATTTAGTTCGTGGTCTTCAATGCTTACTTCTGGTTGATGATCATCGCCAACAACCATAACGGAACATTTGTGCCATGAAAGGGCGAGGCGCCATGTGCAAAACCATAATAAAAATTTGTATATTTAAGGCCCAAGGGGCCCTGTCGTTACAAACTAAGTGTTTTTGTGAAAATAAAAATAATGATGATAACCAGTGAACTCTTATAAAATAATTGTCATCGGCAGTAAAAAAAACTCCTAAATCGGTGGATGAGTTCAGTGGGCCACCGAGTTCAAAAAAACTTTAGGAGAAATAACTACCTCAATAGGTAACAGGGTTTATGTGGTTATTTTGGGACCTGATGTTGAGGGTTCGGGACGTTTACGGTCATGGGAAAAAATAATATATCGTTGAGTTAAGAAGGGGTCATCCGGGACATCAGGAGAAGGCAACATCATCGAGTTGCGACCCACCAGATTCCAGAGCCAATCCCGAAAACCACAGCGAAGGTTGCAAAAACGGAGAAGAGTTCGCAGCCCTTGGAAGTTATGCTTGACTCCGCAGAGGAAAATACTTACATATTTAGAAATCATTTTAGTATCTTGGGAGGAGCTACAGATGCCAGGAGGACCCTTTTCATTATCTACAACTTGCGTGTTTTGAAAGGAAGCAAACAGTAACGACTTTATTTCCTTTAAATTAAAATGTTTATGTTATTCGCCTTTAAAAATCGATAGTGTAGAAGACAGTCTAATATCAAGTGGAAGGTTGTTCCAAATAAAAGCATATTTGGAGGTAAAAAAGTGAGAACGGTTAGATGTGGAGCTACGGGTGGTAAAATTATCATGGAAGAGTTACGAGTGGCGTAAGGTCGGTCTACCGGAAGCAGAGCGTTAATTTGTGGGAGATAAGGACTATGGTTAACGCGAAACAGAAAGAATATACCAGCTTCGAGTCTTCTTACCCAAAGAACGTTAATGTTTGCTAATTGACATCTATCCATATAACACATACCAGACCCAGAAACAGAAAATATTTTACGATTGAAAACTCGCTGAACCTTTTCAATCTTACTACGGTCATATTGGGTCATGAGACCAAACAGCGGACAGCAGTATTCTAGTATGATAATAAGGTTTATTATTGCGGTATAGTTTTAACTTCATTTCTGGAAGGAAAAAATTATGCGATATAAACCCACATATCTGTGCGGCCATGGCAGAAATTCGATCTGCATGAGGTGATAATGCAAGCTTATTCGTGTAAGTAAGACCCAAATCCTTTATCGTAGATCTTTCTAATAGTGGACTATTTTGGAAGATAATGGGTCCAGGAAGCCTTGCGGGACCAAAAATCATGAAACTACATTTGATGGAGAAAACCTCATCTTCCATGTAGCGCTCCAATTTGAGAGAGTACACAAGTCTGCGTTATATTTATCAACACAAGTACTGGCCGTGTCCTTAGAAAATGAGTAGATACACTTAGGTCATCAGCATAAATAAAATTTTCCGAATTATTTAGCACTGTTGAAATTTCATTGATGTAAAGAATGAAAAGGAGGGGACCTAAAACCGTGCCTTGTAAAACACCACTCGTGATCGGCTGAGGGATCGAGTACCTATTGCCTACTAAGACGTTCTGGCTGCGGTTAGACAGGTAGGAGGCAATGAAATCGAGGAGGGGAGGCCTGATGCGTAGGGCTTCCAGTTTCACTAAAAGGCGCCTATGCGGCACCTTGTCAAAAGCTTTACTAAGGTCAAAGTAAATCACGGTGACTGATTGCTGTTCATTACGAAGTGAAGTAACCAATGGGCAAAGATCTGAAGATCCTTTTTAATCAGCTCGAGCACGATGTTGCGATCTGCCGGTTTATATCGATAAGCAACTTTGAAATCATCAGCGTACACGTAGGGTCTACCATACTGAAAACTATCTGGAACGTCGTTGACAAAAAGGCAAAATAGGAGTTGCCCCAAACACTACCCTGCATAACTTCACTCCTCATATGCGTGTGGTTGGAGATAACATTGAAAATTTTAACTCGTTGTGTGTGAGCATCCAAATAGGAAGATATTAAGTTCAGAGGCTTGCTACCTTTGCCAAAAGAGTTCAGTTTCAGAAGGAGGAGGTTATGATTGACCCGATCAAAGGCCTTAGTAAAATCAAAATAGACGGTATAAAGGGCAAAACCACTGTCTCTAGATTGTAGCACACAATCAAAGAAAGAGAGCTGGCACGTGTCACAAGATCTTTTTTCGAGGACTCCATGCTTAGCTGTATTAAACAGGTTGTCCTCTGTCAAGTGATACATCATCTTTTCTTTGATCAAGGTCCCCGAGATCTTCGAGGCTGTGGGAAGTAGATTTATTGGCCTAAAGTTGTCAAATGACGTCGATCGGCTATGCTTGGGAATAGACATTATGTGCGATTCCTTCCACAACGAAGGAAAGGTTCCGCTCTCTATTGTGTTCTTAGACTCAAGATTCTCGTACATATTGTAGGCAAGACGTATTAATTCCGGAAATTCCGTTTTGCGCAATATAGCATTCTATTTTACGCGTGAAATATATAAACAAACAAATTTTATATTTCAGGCCCGGACAACCTCGTGATTGCAAACTTTGTTCTGTGGATAAATGCTGATCTTTGTGAACAACCACGTAAGCAGCAGGAGTGGTTAGTATGGTAGGCATATAGTTTCATATCCGCCAGCATATCCATATTTTTAAATTATAGTCTAAACTCTTTTACAAGTATGTTGAACTAAGGAGGAAGCAGTAAAAATCTCCTACCATGAGAGTTGGGGCAGAGTTCAGCGGATCCCCTATTAAAAAATACGTAGGAGAAAAACTGTTTCAATAAAATTTAAGAGGTTGGCTGATAGGATTATATTGATACAATGAGACAGGGCTGTTGATGAGAATGTATGAGGGTTCGAAAATGCTTCCTGTCTTTGGAGAAATCATAGAGCAGCAGAGACTACCGTTCACCATCGTAAAACCATCCGCCTGGCTCCAGGATCAACCATCAGTGAGGTGAGACAGGAGGGGAGTTATCGCAGACAACAGGGTAGATGACGTCCATCACAGTTAATTGGGTTGGCATCCTCTATAATCTCCCCACTTTCGTTGCTGACATCCCCAATCGGTGCCTACGCCATACAGTTATCGATTTCTACACTTTCAAATTTGAACTGTTTTGTACAAAAGTTATAAACAGTAAGTAACAGCAAGTATCTGTAAAGCAAAAATTCTCCTGCATTCTTAATGGCTTCTTTCACCAACTCAAAAGCTGTCAGCAAAGTCGGCTAGAGATAACCGACGGAAGCATTAGTCCAAAACGGCGACTTCTATGGAGCAGACTTCAGATGTACGTGACACTCGAAAAGCGCGTAGCCCAGGCACTGTGATTCTGTTCGCAATGTAAATGGAAGCTTTATTGCTGATATCTCGGCCACGGTCGATCGCTGGCGTGAAAATTTTGAGCACCTCCTGAACTTCAATCTACAACCCATAACCTCCCTCTCCTCCACAGCGGAGTTTTAACCCTTTCCTGCCTACGTAGTTTCGTGTGACCTCCTTTCCGAAGACGAAGTTACTGATGCAATGCAGAGGCTAAGCAAAGCAAGGCGTGTGGAGAGGACAGTATTCTCACAGAAATAGGTAGGTACTATGTCGACACCCTGGCTCCTCGGCTTCATGAGGTGATTGTACAGGCGTGGCTAAAAGAGGTCGTTGCCGGTAACTGGGACTCAGGCATCTTTGAGCCTGTCCACAAGAAGGAAGAAAAGACAAGCTGCGAGAACAACCGTGGCATAAGTCTAATCAACGTTGCTGCAAGGATCTTCGCTATTGTTCTTCTCGGGTGCTTCCAGTCTGTACGTGACTCGAGGACACGGCCCAACCATGCCGGATTCCACACTGGACATGGATATGTGGATCAGATATTTATACTGAAGCGCATTCTAGAATTTCGCCATAGCTACGAGCCATTTTCTTTGTCGACTTCGTTGCGACATTCAATTCCATTTATCGTGAGTCCCTGTGGCGAGTAATGAAACTGGATAAAGTGCCGACCAAACTCATTGCCATGCTAAGGACCTTCTACCAGTCCACCACCTCACCAGTTATAGTCCACAAAAATCTCTGTCAACCGTTCGATTTCCGGTCTGGTGTCCAACAGGGCTGCGTCCTGTCACCCACTCTCTTTGACTACGTCATTAACTGGACTCACGGAAAGACCCTACATGAAGATGACGGTGTTATGCTTACACCCGGACACCAGCAAACCGATCTTGACTACGCCGATGATATTGCGCCATTACCCTCAAGCTTTAGTGGTCTACAGTCCGTAATGTCGCGGTTAAATGAGATCGCTATGTCGGTTGGCATGTCCATAAATTCCGGAAAGACTACGTTATTCTCGAGCTGTATCCCTGACCAGGAAAAGACATCTATGAGGATGAATGGCCGTCAACTTGAAAAAATAGATAGCTTTAAATACCTCGAGGTGAAGCTGCTACCAAATGGGTAGAGTAGGGACAATGTTGTCTCCCGCAATGTTGATACTCGCTGCGTTTTCTCAATCCTTGAAAAGTGCCTATTGATCCGACGTGACATCTCCATCGCCACGAAGATTCGTGTAAAACCATGCATCCAGCTGGTCAGTCCTGCTCTATGAATGCGAATGCTCGGCTGTGCGCGCTAAAGATGAGCGAAGACTGGAGGTCTTTGACCACCGGTGCCTGAGGACGATCCTGCGAGTTAGGAATAGCAACTTCATCTCAAATGAGACAGTCCGCATCCACTGTGATCGTATCACGAGGATATCTCAGGCCATTCAAGAAAGGCGACTGAGGTGGTTTGGACGCGTCCTCCGTCGTCCGCCCCACGAGCTTAGCTGTGCTTCCCTCGACCCGGCGCCGCAGCCCACCTTGAAGCGTCGAAGAGGGGCCAACTGAAGATTTGGCTGGACACCATCCGCCAAGACATGGAAGCAGTTCTTAGACCTTCTTTCTTCAGTCTCCATCGCTGGAGAAGAGACTGGGTGGAGCTGTCGAGATCCGCTGCTGCCAATCATCACAGATGGAAATGTGCCACCTTTTACATCATTGATGCCGGCTAGATCAGGCATTCTCACAGCCGTAACAAGTACAAGTAAGTCTTCCAGGGTTTTGATGGCACCAAATATGCGCTTTGCGAAAAAACATTATCATTAGTAAGTACGGGGGTAGGTTGTCACTCTAAAAGTTTTGGTCGGAATTGGATATCAACAATAAATTGCAGAACAAACAAACAGTTTTTCTTCTTGCTCTTCTCGAGTTTGCAAAACGTGAACTTTCATCTTGACGAGTCTTGCATTCATTTTAATTTCATTTTTGATCTAATAAACTTGGCAGTATAGATTTTACCTTAGTTTTATATTGCTTCTGCTTTTATCAAATACGAGGCAGCACCAGGGCTGCTTCGTAGTCTGCCCGTGCAGTTTATTAAAGCGGTTGACCTAGCTTTTCTGTACGTCAAAGCCTCCTCGAAATTATTGTGTTGTATTGCCAAATTACCCTCTGGCCGAAAACAATAATTGCGTGATTGGCTTAAGTTCTATTTTTTCCAACCCGTAACTAGGCAACGAAGTGCGACAAAATAAAATAGTAAACTATAGCTCGTGGAAATGTTTATTAACTATAAATCCCTAGATCGGTGTGAAGTTGACGAAAATCTAGCTTATAACGGTAGAGGTGGACTTTCGGAGGGTCTATTAACAGTTCACCAAGCAAAGACCCTAGTAATTCTTTTCTGTGATAGCTAATAAGCGGAAAGAATCGCCATGACTGATGTCAGAGAAAGATGCAAGCTAACGCTTATAGAGGTTTGATCTCATGAATTTATTTTATGATATTAAGCCGGCAAAAAATCCACTGACATACGAACATGTATGCAGCGGTTTATGCGAAGTGGAGGAAAGCATTGAGGGCTTATCCTTCTGCCCCCGAAAGTTTATATGCAACGATAAGTAAGTTTTCAGATTTCCGTAACAACTTTGAAGAATGATCATAGATCTCAAGCAGATTGAATTTTTCATCCATCTTCAGGATTTGAATTTAGCGTTTAACGCTATTGAGGATATAAAGCCTCTACAAAAGCTCACGCTACTTCAAAAATTGGACTGTTCTTTTAACCAAATCTCAGAAATTCCTAATGTCACGTGGCCGTTTCTCATATATCTTAATCTGAATGATAATCGGATTACAAAACTTCCCAAAATGTCACAACCCATTTTGCAAATCCTATGCTTGAATCGTGAGTTGTGTTTTCATCTGTTTAGGCAAGATCAAAAACAGTTTGCATTTCAAAATTCATTGCTTCATACAGTACGTTGTGCATTTCAGTTACGAAAAATGTATCTTGTTGTTAATATACCCTGTCAGCACACGGCCCCAACGTAGATGGGGCCCCAGACGGGACCAGGCGGGGGAAACAGTAATAACTATAGTTATTACTTAAACAGGCGTTAGGAGCGTTGGTTATAAACACGCCCTATACCTGCTGTCATCATTTCAAATCTTACCGAAACTGCAATTAATTCACAATTGCCTTAACTGAACTGCGTATGCATCTGTAGGGTTCTGGTTAGCTTTTTTAGTCGTAGATACAAGCAATTTCGTTCAGTCACAAGATTATTGATCCAATTATAAATATAAGTATCCAGCCGAAAAATTTACTCATGAATGAACCCAATCATAAACCTCATCGATTAACGTTAAACTAAAAGCTTTAAGCTATTCAGTTATTTGTGAGTATCCAGAACCGGACAAAAGCTATCGCTGAAATATACCCATGTTCATATACATTCAAAACTACCATATTTTAACACGAAGTCAATCATTTTCTAATATCTCCTGCAAAAGCTGAAAGCTACAACAGTTATTTTATAGCACTCAGCAGACACTTGGTATAATCATTTCACAAGGGGCTAATTGAATGACATAAAAATAATAGGCAAGAGTGCAATCATTTTTTTCGGATTCATAAAAAAATTATTCATCACAAATACAATGAATTTTAGGCAGAACATGAAGACTACGTCAGACACGGTAGTAAGCAGTAGTCGAGAACATAAGTACTACAATGGTACAACTCGCATTTTGTTGCACGACCCGGCTGGAGCACAGCTGATAACCGATAAGATTTTAACGTGTTTGATGTGGGGCTTGCTTCAGAAAGATATTACACCGTTATTACGAAGACAGCGAGGATATATGGTTCGGATATGCACCTCATATACCGGTGACCATACCGGATCTAGCCAGCCTCTATGATTTCTCTACATGGCAATCGGCAGTAGCGGCTCCAGTTAGTCTAACCCAATCTTTACCATGACAACGGTGACCAAATACCAAAGGTCAAAGTGCAACCCTTATTTGTGGTTGAGATGTGTCAAAGTTTTTTTTAACTAACCCCTTCGACGCCTTCAAGCAGGTAACGATACCGAATATGAGTCAGAAACGTTGAATTCATGAGGCAATCGATGACAAACTTATCCAAAACAACGCATTAGTCTTTTTTAAATGGCCTAAGAAATCTTCGCGATATTGTCACAATGGATGCAGACTATCATATCTGTAATATCGTTCATTTAATTCAATCAAAGGATAGTTTTCAAATAGCTGTGGTAAAACATTCAGTTTTTACACATCATCCCCGCGTATTCCTCGGCATTTACAAGAGTACAGAAAGGCTGACTGGATGAATGCAGAGTTCTTTCAATAAAGGTGTTGAAAAGTGTAAAAACTCTTTTTAAATCAAAAAAATTAGCATCGATTTGGGATAAATTTTCTTGAAAATTTTGCCAATTTAGAAACAATGATGCCTCAGGATATTTAAAACGGTCTAGTTTTCAAAGTTTAAGGCAATCAACATTGAAAAATGCATTCTCTTGTTCAGAAATGGAGTTCGAAAAGGATGGCCTTCACAGGGTTGGATCAACCAACTGATTTCACGAGTTCACTCATTTGTGACGCCAAAGACTGCAGACAATCGAAGTCTAAAGCTAGAAAGCGATATTCTCAGTCGGCAACTGGGTTTAAAGTGCACACGATCAAAATTGCGTTCAACTTTTCAAAAAATCAGGCGATGGCGCAGTTAAAGCAACTGTAATGAAGTCCATCTAGTTGTCAGTATGACCATCTATTGAATTTCAGGTATCTGGATATATATAAATGACGCGTTAGTGACAAATAATCTGTTCTGATCAGTAAAATTAAACAGTTTCTCACAGTAATAGCACTGACAACCAAGTCCAAATTAGCAAATACGATGGCTGTTCAGAGAGGCAAGTGCGATTCGGCCAATCCAGTTCGCGGCATCAAGCAGCAGATCACAACAAGAAACCCTTTCAGCCAACTATTGAAGCTGCGACTGGAAGATCAGTTCATAGTTTTGCTCAGCAGCTGATGTTGCTGCGTGACTCTTCAGTCTCTAGTTAGTCATTCGGTCATTTGTTAGCCACAAAGCAAGTAGTGCACTGTTTGCTTGTTACGATTGTCTAACTGGATCTACTAGAGAATTCGCGTGCGCCACTGCAGTACAGAGTTAGGCACGACTTGATTCTTGGAATTATTATCTATTATTATTGCGTACTAGAGCTCAGGAACGTCCGCAGATTCCAACATCCAAACGACAGGCAGTTCTCAGCTGCCGTGCTGCGACCTGCATATTATGCGCCCGAAGTACTGGGTTAAGATCAAGACACATGACGGTTACAGCAAACGACGAGGTATGAATCATAATAGTGTAGTCGAACATTATAAGAGGTAAACCTGGAACTTTGTCTATAGACGGTCCGCAAAGAGCTGCTGAGGACGATACGCTGTTATTCGGCCAGCTTTCTACTGTTAAACAGCTGAAAATGGCACGCGCTATGGGATTCAATCTTTTAGACTCATGAAAGTGCTTGCGAAAATGACTTAAAGTAACTCGGATTCCTAGCCCAAATGCATGGACCTAGGCAAGATTTAAACTCACAAGAAAAATTACAAGGCTTCCGTCAGGCTAATAGCTTGAGCAGTTAGCGGACTAGATCGAAGTGATGAATTATTAACGGCAGAGTAGGTCGGATGGGTAATTTTAGTCAAAATATGAAACAATATAAATCTCATGGAGTAGATCATGTGGTTCTAGGAAATCCTTACTGCTTCTGCCAAGGCCAGCGCGTTATAATACATGTAGCATCAAATAAAATCGATAAGACTTGGCAAAAAAAAACAAAAGAAAGTCAATATTATCGGGTTTGTAACGGATTCAACATAGAAAAGGATAAAAACGGACGGCATAATCAGTGACCCCTTTTTAATTGAGTTCTCAACCATGAAATGGTATAAAAGTTTATAAGTTATATTTAATTACTACAGTTTTTAACTAAGGATACCAAAGGTTTATAATCTAGACTTATTTCATAGATCGCTCTCAATAATTTTCACTTTTTGTAAATGGTAAAAAAATAGAATAATAGCTTATTTATGGATGTCGTTCTATTCTAAAACATTCAAATTTCACAATACAGAAGGGTAAATTTGCATATAAATTTCATATACTAGGTAATCATGTCAAAAATGTTTATGCATATAAAAGCTATGAATTTCACAAATTTACTCAACGGCTTATACTATTTTTTTTAAAACCAATCTTCTATCTTGTGAGATTTTTGCATTGCTGACAAAATTCTTCATAATCATCCCTCTCTTGAGGACTGCATACTTTTAACACAGCTGTATTTTTAAGCGGAACTGTGTTCATTGAGCACTTAAAACTACATCACATCAAATGAGGTTTGAAAAATCAGTCCATTTTAGTAACGCTTATTAATGTCGCTCAAAACACTCATTTACAATCAAATTACTTCAATACAGCTTCTGTTATACGCGAGGCAGCGGTTATTTTTATACTTTTGTTTAGTTCTTAACTTTTGAATGCATCATTTTATTTTTATCGTATTTTTATTTTTCAAACGAAAGTCGTAGTTTAAAATAGATTATAGTGTCAACTAACCTAATAATCAAAATGCTTGGTTGCTCCTACAGCTTTGATCGGAATTTTATGGCTAAAGAAAATCTCCTTTTGTCGAATAACGTTTGAAGCCTGCATACAAATTTTATATTTGTTCACAGCATAAAAATATTGCAAAACAAAAGGATGCATTTAAGATTTGGGCAAATGTTATTAGATTTTAGGTCAACAGTCTAACATAGAGCTCTACATGTAAACGAAACCCACCGGAATTCTGTAATACCTGACTTATTGTAATGGTAATTTCTGTTATCCTTAACTAACAATTTTATTAATTAATGTAATTTATTATTATCATTTTATTATTCAAATTCATTTTCAACTATCGTAGGTTTTTTCGTTGCTATATGTTAGATTTTTATAACAATTTTATATGCTATTTCCTGTTTTTGTTTAATTGCCGCACCTAGTCCCAACTACCACCGGATCTGTGTTGCAGAATACTGCGTTTTTGGTGTCCTTAGTAAGCCCTATAAAAGGCTCCTAATTCTGGTCCAGTTATTAATTCTTTTGACAAAAAAGACTAGTATCCATCCATACAACCTACTGTTACTACACAGAACGTGACATTTGTGCCCACTACTTATTGGTCAATTAAAAGCTTTTACCAGATATCGTATTCAGAATAAATACGCGTATGAGCGATAAGCGAATGAAAGAACTCTTGGTGTAAAGCGCTACAGAACGAAGAAAATGTTGCAGTTAATCTAAAAACATCAATCGAAACCAATATTTGTTTACTCTCCAATCTTGATTTTATTATTTAAATTCAGTGAGTTTTATCCTTCGAACTGAATTTGTAGTGGCCTAAGTAATAGGTGTACTAGGATCACTAGAATCATAATGTCGAATCCCAGGTTGGAGATAGAAAGGCATAAGGTCCCTGTGAGGGAGGTTTATTGTGTACAGAACTCCCTGTTGCTGTCTGAGGTGGCAGTGGCCAATGGCGAAGCCAGGGCTGGTGTTGAATGTGTTCAGCCAGACCTAAGAGAGAATGACACAGTGGTTGCAGCTGCTTTAGTAGAATTGTGAAGCGAGTTCAAGTGGCTTGTTGCTGGTGTGTTGCAATTTGCCCGAGGGAATGTCGCCTGCAAGGCCTCCCTGCTGCGTTGGCCAGAGAATTGGCGTGGTAAGTTGTCCTTCGGCAGTCGTGCTTATTTTGACGCGCGTCTATGCGCGGGTGTTTGCGCATGTATGTGCGTGACTGAATGAGCTAAGGTCAATTGTAAGGAAGGGCGCCGGAACGCCGAGCGACAGGGGACGGTGGAGCAGCTGTTATCGGTTAGCCAGAAGCAGCTGCGAGGTCAAGTCTTAAGGGTCAGGGTGCCAGTGAAAGAAAGCACTGAAAAAATTGTTTGTGACAACGCATGGTACAGCGGGCCTTGGAGAACGAAGTGTGAACAGGCATTGTGTACGTCCGCCACAAATGGTATAAGCATCATGAGTCGACTATGCTGAGTAATATTTAGAGCTATGGTTTATCGTATCATGCTTTTTTTCAATACAGACAACCTAATATCCTCCCTTGTGGATGAAGACGGAGCCTACCTGTTGGAAGAAGATGCCCTTCCGCGTTTGCACACAATAGAGCTTCGCGGAAATCGCCTTACAACCTCTCTACCGAATTTTGCTGAACCAGAACCTGATGGAAGCGTCTACCTGCGGCGCATTGGCTTCTCACACTCAGGCCTCAAGATGCTTGTAATGGCGGAGAACTCGTTGTCTTCCCTGGCAACTGTTTATTATCCGCCGGAGGAACCAAATGAAAATATTTTGAGGCTGAATCCTCTGGGTTCCCGAATGGGTCTTGTGCCGGGTCTGGTGGTGCTGCATTTGCGAAAGAATGGCATTAAAAACTGTCACGGCTTTACGGCTGTGTGCTTTGCGTCGCTAGAATACCTAAATTTGAGGTAAGCGGTACCTGCACCCGCCCTGTTGATACAGCTGCTGCTTACATTTAACTTTGGTGGTTAGTTTTCGAAGTTCATAAATCCAAATCGGGGATTTTCTCTCGAAAGGGAGTTGACGGTTTATCGCCACATTCGCAGGGTGTAAAGTAAGTAACATCCTAGCAACTGCGATCTTCGGATTATGGTTACTTAGTAGAGAAGAAGTCGGCGGAAGCCAGAGTATTTGTAACAGTATATTGTGTACAAAGAGGAACGAAGAATAAAAGGGAAGAAATTTGACTTGGGAATGCATGACAAGCAAGGAGGGCCAGCCTGGTCCAAGTGCAGTCTAGTTGCAGGAATTCCCGTTGCCCAGAGAGCGAGCGTTCACGCGTGCAGGCTTGCTATTCGTCACTGGGGCAGAAGGCAACTTTGCGACAACTGTGATTGGCAGTTCCCAGCCGTCGAGACTCGCGTCTATAGGACTCGGGCGACTGTACTTCAGCGCGAGCTAGTTACTACAGGTTGTTCTCCATTGATTGTTTGTAGGTAGAGAGGAGGGTGAATTTTAGAGCGAAGTAGCAATGGACGTAAAGTTAATTTCCCAAACCACCGCCTGTGAGGTACGGAGTTCTTACGTGCAAATTAAAGCGAAGGCGGATCCTCTCTGTTTGATGAAACGAAATCTGTGCACTATTCGCGCAATGATAAAAACTCGAATTTACTTTCATATTGTACCCAACCAAATCAATATTCTAGGTGAGTCACGGTGAGTGAAATTCGTCCACCTATTGGTGGAATTTAACGGAAAAATTCAATGTCAGGCTACCGAACATTCAATAGTAGTTTTTTATTATGGGCCGACGGGATTTTTGCGGGCCTTAAAATCAATCCTGTCAACGAAAGTCTAAAATTGCTATCGTATAGTAAAATGGGTTTTACTGGATGGGGTAAAACAGCATTCCAGATAGCTAGTTTCGGGAAGCTTGTTTGACCATAACACTTAAACGTAAATATGCGAGCTTACAGTTTAGAAAACTGGAAAAAAGGAGGTGCAAACAGGAGTAAAAATGAAAATTGAGGACAGTATTTTGATCCATGCACGTGGTGATTAATCGCATTAAACGAAAAAAGTGAAAGAAATACGGTTTAATCCGAACGTCATGATGGACGCCACGGTAGGGAAAATTGAATCTAAGAAATTAAATATCCTAGCTCTTGGTCTAGCTCCCTAACTTGAAGCGATACATATAGCCCTCACCCCAGTATTTAAACCTATCTCTAAACCTCTCATTCTAAACCTAACCTTAGTCGAATGCTAATCGTAATGATAACATTGAGGAAAGCGTATCGGACAATGAGCGAAAAGAGGGGGTAGCTAAAAGTACCGAGATTTTCTGGGAACATGCGTAGGGTACAGAAAATGAAGGGAATCATTTTAGTAATGTCGTATTTGTCTGTTTATTTATTCTTTCTATGACGAACACAATAAGCTCCATATCGATCATTAACACTAAACACTCTAAGCACTAAAAGTAAGCAAAAGTAAAGGTCGGGTTCCAAGTTATCCGGCGACTAAAGTAGCCTGCTAAAACGAAATATCTTCTTTCGATATAAAATTGGAAGACGAAAGTTTATACAGAACGAGTAAACGAAGAGATGTTTGTGTGGATTTCAGCTTCAAACTTTTTTGAGCAAAACTTAAAGGCATCGAAACTAGTGAAAACTCTAGGTCAATGAAGTAGTAATTTTTAGAAATTTTCTTCGGCCTAAATGATGCTCATATGAGAGCTGAGAACTGTTGAATTATCTTGGGATTACAATCTATGGAAGAACTCTATCTTAGCAATCATTTCTAATCAGAAGCACAATTCAGACCTCCGTTTAAAATTTTATGAGGTTGAAACTTCATGGCGTTGTTCGAACTGTCATAAAATGCGGATCTAAGATTGCCTTTTGACTTAGTAAATTCGCCTGTGGGAAAACTGTTGAAAGTGAAGACGCGAACAGTTCTAAAGGGCAATGACCATCATGCTTAAAATAGCAATAAAAACATTTTTGGAAGCAATGACAATTCTTACCGAATAAGAATCTCCTTCCCATCCACTAGCTGGATTTATTAAAATAATATCAAACAAACTATACTGCATTTTATGCACAGGTAAAAAAGATTTGCAAAAGGTTATTTGTCCATTTAGAGTGGATGGTAAGGGCTAACGGGTCGTGGTTCACCCCAAAAGTAACTAAGCGCGACTAAATTTAGAAGGTTCTAAATTGTCAGTTTTACTTATCCGGAGTAGAAATGAGAATGGGTAAACGCATTTCGCAAATACATAGGGGAAACGCGTGTTGAATTTCAGAACGCCCCTGTCGGTGTTAGCCCAAAACAGTCATTTGTATGGAATACGCACTACCATTATTTTGTATGTATGTCCGAAAATTTGACACGTTTTTATTAGGTAAAATATCTTCGTTATTCACAAGCCATCTACAGATGGCTGATATTAAATCTGGCAAGTCTTGAAAATTTGAAATTGTTCTCACTTCACCCATTCGTGTGCGATCCCACCTTAATCCTAAAACTTTAGCGGGGAATCATTTGGACTTTTAGAGACAACGAAATTGAAACTATTCAGGATCTAAAACCACTATCCGAATTGCCAAAGCTGCGCTGTCTTGTCCTCACAGGTAGGCATTTTTTCTGTTGGTCTGCATTTTTTGATAGAGTAGTAAATTGTTATTTGAATTTGGTCGACCAATCGGCACGACACCCAGACAACACCAGAATTTGATTCGTTGTGCTCATTGCCTCAAGCTCGTAAAAGTGTGCACAGGAAAAGCTAACCTTACTGATGATGGCTACTACCAGCAAAACGTCTGTCCCCCCTTCGTGGCATTTCTACCACTGTGTGTGATGGTTTCTCGGGTTTGAATTGCCGTCGCTTACCGGAACTGTAGTGATTGTTGCGGCCTAGTGGAAAAGAACTACAATTTTGACAGTTTAGGTAAACGTATTCACTTAGTCTTTAGTCAGAGGGTCAGGACTTGGATCCTACGATACATATGTAGACTGTGCCGATGGAAAAAGTCAGGGTTCACCGGTTCTTACCGAAAATTTGACCTTTGTTCTGTATCTGTCTTCCTTGAGTGGGGTCTTTTCTCGCAATCTGTTTAACTTCTACGAAAATGCTCAAAGGAGAAACGGAATTTTACAGGCCGAAGTTAATCATTTTATTTGTCTCGGTGCCTGTCGACTGATGCAGGTATCATAAGCAAAACTCTTAAATGCGTTTTCGATTAGGAAGGAAGATCGACCATCGTGCAGCCGAAGCCCATGATATTTTAGGTATGCCAGAATGTGAGCCTTTGAATGCATACCTTTTCGTTCATCTGCAAGAACCACACCCTATGAAAAGTATTTGCGTAATAATTATGCATTTCCTATGGATTTTCGATACCCTTAATTAAATATCGCTTCTTGTCCATAATTGGTGGCACGTCACGGCGTCCTTCAAGGATATACTGGAGAGAAAGATATATTTAACTTTAAAAACTCTTCCTGGCAGAGATGGGAACGCCACCCTACTTTATCGTTGGTTTATTGTATTGCTACTGAAATCGTATTCAGTAGGCATGTTAGTATTTAGGATATTTAGGTTTGCGGTAAAAAATGGTTGATGTCCTTATACGTCAGTAGTGTTGTTTTGACTTCGAGTGGGGTTGTGATTTGTAATTTATTTTCAAGAGGAGGGCTTTAGTGTCAATCGAATTTGGACTTTTGTCCAGATCTTTATGCCTAGTAGAAATGACTATTGGTGGGTATAATCGGATGGACTATCTAGTTAGGATTCAAGAGTTGTAAGGGTTTGTGTAAGAGTTACATTTTCATTAATTATTGGTTTAGCATTCAATGATTACCTTTTTTCTTAACTAAAATAATTTGTTTTTAATTTATTGAATTACTAATAAGCAATTAACATGGTCGATTGGATTAAATTTCGGAAATTAGTCACCTAGCTTTTTAGGATTTTCGGTCTACATACTGTGCGCTCTCCTTATTAGGACCACTGTACAGTATTCAATCCTATTCTGAAGATGCCTTATTCTTTTATAAAAATTTTTATCGCAAGTGAACCAGGTTATATACTTGACGAGTGGTTTCATTAAACGAGCATATATTATGCGATTTGTGTTAACTAAAAGATAGAATTAGTTTGAGTGTAATATTTAAAGAGGCCGTGATATGCGACCTATTTCAACCATCTTAAACTACAAGAAAGAGCTAAGACGTCAAACGCGTTGAGAAGATACGAATTTATCAAACCTGACAGCAATCTTCACAAAGTATTTAGCTGAAAAAGGAGTGGTCGGTGTTTGAGGCCTGTTCCATTTTCGGTACATAATCGGTCACTTATTCTGGCTTCTCTACCAATTCTGACGCTAATAACAGGCCCAACATCCAATATTTTCGTCTCTTTCGGATGTTGGGTCCAATACGATTAATGTACAGGCCCTCAAATATTGGTACAGTTAATTCCCTGTCTCCTGAAAAATTTCAACCCAAATTCTGAAGTGTGTTTTCGAGTCAAAAATATTAATTAAGTGTAGTTGTAGTAATGATTACCACGCAACCTAACCTCAATGTATTTTAGCTACTTTTTGATGCCGGCTTTTGAACAAATCTCTTTTTAAACGCCGGCAAAAATTTTATTCTGCAAAACGTGGCGCTTGTGAAGTGTGCATTTTTCTCATTGTTGGTGGCCGTTTAAATGAAAATATATTTTATCGAAAAAACTCCCAAGCATAATCAGTCTTGCATTCGTTTAGCAGAAAGTTGTGCTTTCTTAAAATTAAAACACTTGAAGAAAGGGTGTTTATCGGTTTCAAAAGGGTCTCAGTTATTATATTTTTACGCTTATGACATGTGCATTCATAAAGCAACGTATCTGTTCATTTATTAAATCTGCCTTTAAATTATGCAACGTGGTCCATATAAATGGCAAATTTTTACGAAAACTATATGACTTATTTCTTGCAACGTACGTAAATACTTTCCCATCCTAAGACATATCGTATACAGCACGCAGATTTGAGGCCGTGAATTCAGGTGTAATAGCTGATAGAGTTCGAACTTATTCAGAAATTTCGAAACACGGCTACAACCGAAATATACTCTTTCTCCGAGTAAACAATTTGACGAAGGTGCAATTTTCTACAAAAAAAAATCAAAAATATTTTTGGGCATGTTATCGATAAAGTGCATTTGAATTAAGTGGGGCAAGAAAAATAAAGGAGGAAATTGCATGCTACTTAAATAGCCATTTAGTAAAGAGTAGCACTTCCGGAGGTGGTCAGAAGGCTGGGGGTCCAAGGGGTGGTATCCCTGAAGCGGTCTGAGTAGTGAGTGTATTCGGATCACTACAATCATCCGGTCGAATCCCAGGCTGGAGTGAAAAACAAGAGTCACCAGAAGGAGTGGCTTATTGTATACATAACTCCCAGTTGCTGTCTCAGGCGACAGTGGCCACTGGCGAAGTTAAGGCTGGTCCTGACTGCGTCCAGTCAGACCTGAGAGAGAATGAAACAGTGGTGGCAGCTGCTTAAGTAGGATTGCGGAGAAGGTTCAAGCGTTCTGTTAGTGGTGTGTTACAATTGACCGAGGGGTTGTCGCCTACAAAAGACTTCTGCTGCGTTGGCCAAAGAGTTGGCCCTTAGGAAGGCGTTCTTTTTTGGACGCACGTGTATAAGCGGGTGTGTGTGACTGAATACGCTGAGGTCAACTGTGTGGGGTGCCGGAAAGCTGAAATACAGGGGACGCTGGAGCAGCTGTTATCAGTTAGTCTGAAGCAGCTACGTGGGGAAGCCTCGTTGGACTGGAGCGCTAGTAAAAAAGGATTGGTGCAGAAGGTAGAACAGGCATTGTAGCCTTCCACCAAAACGCGATGTGACAAAAATATACTGAGATTAGGATGTACCCTGATCAGTGTTCTAACCGTTATAGATAATACGCAGAAAATATTTATCAAGAACTTTATTAACATCGAAAAAAGCATTTCATACTTTTGGCTGACTTTTCAGGAGATATGGATATTGACTGTAGTTTCATTGTATATGTGTTTCCCCACTTGCATACACTCGCCTAACATGGTGCATTCTACCGCCTAGATAATCCGGTTCAGCGAGTGCCCAAATATAGGATGGAAACGCTGATCACGGTGTTGACGCTTCGTCGACTGGACAAGGACAATTTTGCGCCCGATGAGGTGGAAGAGGCCAAGGTAGTGGCCGAGAGACGGCGCGAGGAAGAGGAGGCGGCCCGTGCAGCCGAGGAGGTAAAAAAAGCCAAAAAGATGAAAAAGGCAGCCACTAAGTAGCGCGCACTGCATGGGCATATGATGAGTAGGTTTTGTGTGTGCGTTTGGGGCGCCTACGCGTCTTGCGCGTTGTGTTTGTTCAAAGCAGTTGGGCTCGTTTTGCGTTACCTTATTTGTTTTTAATGGTAACAGCAGTGCGCGATATATTATTGATTTTTTAAAATTTATTTAAACTACCACAGGACGCTAGTAATAACCCTGCCAGCACACGCCCAAAATTGGGCGGGGCTGATGACGGGGGATACAGGTGTAACCGGGGTTGATGTTTATAGCGTATGTATTATTTCGCAATCCGAAATTTCCAGAATGCTGTAGATAGACCTCAAGGGCAAGCTAACTCATTTTGACAATTTTTTGAATTTATAAGGCGTTTTTAGGTGACGTTTGATATTATTTGTACGGATAATTTGATGATATGCATACCTTTAGGAAATTTGACAGGGAGATCCGGAGGGTGAGGACGGGGATATGCGAATCGAAAATCCCGTCCTCACCCCCGTCGAATTCCCGTCGTCGACGGGGGAATCCGACGACTTGGCTGGCAGGGAAGGTTAATCGATAAAGCACCTCTTGCGCGCCGTCAAAACTAAAGCAACTCCCTATTTTGGAAGTCAATCTTGACTTTTTCAGTTTTTTACTTGGTCAGTAGTTTGCAAAATGGGGAGTTTGTTTTTTTAATAAAAGGAAACGGTCTTCAGAGTTAAAATAATGGCAAAATATGAAACTGCACAGTACAGGTATTAATTTTTCGTAATTCGAATATTTTATGCCTAGAAAAATCTGGTAAAAATGCTTAGAACTGAGGCAAAATAATTTTTATATGCACATTCGTGCTATAGGTGTGCGGCCAGATGTACAGCTAGAATTAGTAATAATATAGGCAGAATGCTTCATCTCCACTGAAGATTCATCCTTTTAAAACGATAGTTAGCAATCTTCAAAAAATATTTATGAACCAAGAAAGAAGCAGTGAAAAGTAATTGCTACAATTAAGGTAGGAGGAGAGTTCAGCGAGCCACCACTTTTAAAAACTACAGGAGGAAAACAGGTTGCTTTGCGGAAATATGTGGAGGTGAAGATTAGGTTGACACTATAATAGCAGAATAAACCGTAACCTTCACTTCATTTCAGTTCAATTTCTTCAAGAAAAATATCAGAAAACACGTTTGAGCTTCCTACTGGTGACACTGTGACTATAAAATGCATCGATACCGCAGAAAAATTGAAAAACATATAGGCATCTGTTGGTCGAAAATTGTAAACATATATGACTACTCAGTTATTGTGAGTAGAATTCTCTAGGTCACCACCAAATTACCGGAGTTACGATCATGATACGCCCTAGCTGATTTCCGAGTTTGCCGAGAAGGTCAAGAAAACAGAAGAACCCACCATGATTGTCAACAGGCCGCTGCTTGTCGACATAAGGGAGATGAATGCATAGGTGATAAATTTGACTCAGCGAAAACATTCGTTGACAAATATTACTCCCAAATAACAAGTAATTTAATTAGAATACCATCTTGATTCACAAGTGACAAGACTACAGAGGCCGGTTAGTGTTATAGATTTCAGTTTTTCGGTGCTCCTTTCTGTTTTTGTTTAATTCCGTGTCTTTTGGTTAATTATGGACTTAGTGCCCCCACCTTAAGTAAAATAACTCCTCCCGGATCAACTGTTGCTGTCTGTTAAAAGAGAAAAAAGCATGTTTGCATTTGTGTCCTCCAATTGTATTCATTTTGATTTTAAGCTGTTTACTATTATTTTCATTAAATTATGGCCTCCGTATCGAGTGTTCAAAAAGGATTGTACATAAATGTCTAGAATCATTTATGTTTATATTTTCATTCAGATTCATCAGGGAAATGCTCCCTTGGCGCCCAGCGAGGAAGTCCAAAATTAATGGAATGTTCTGGTATGCTGGTTCGGTAGACTGCATGACTCGTGAAAATATCGACTTTTTCCAATAAATCTTTAGGTATTGTACAGCCGACTTCTCTCGGAGTCTTTATAATCAGGGATAAACCATGCAGGACAGCGGGGTACGAAGACGATGGTGTTTGACTACGAATAATATATTTACCAGAAACCGAAAATCGGCGCGCGCAAACTAAGAAGGCGTCGCTAACCGAAACGAATGTGCAACTGAAACACTCTGGGCTGCCTTTTCTGCCATCATACTAATAGATAGAAAAAATGGGATTGAATCGAAGGTTTTTTAAAAATACTTTTCACAAGATGAAATTTTTGCATTGAACATTTCGTAGTAGTTTGGAAGACTTTAAGTCGGATTGAAACGTGCATGGAACAGAGCGGGGGAGTTCTTGCTAACTGCTGCTCACATTTTCAATGGAACGGGAATCAATGGTAGGTACGCAACCAGTTCGCATTTCACATGCTCTGAAATTAAACATTACGTTTGTCTTAATAGGCTGCAGCGGTAGCAACAGCTGTGCGAAAACGGCAGTGGCTCTGGCCTGGACTGTGGAAAAGCGTGCGGAAATTTGGGTGCCCTGAGCGGTTTACGCATATGGTGCATCAGCTCCAGGGCGCGTTGATGGCGTGCGTCACTGACCAGGGGTCAGGATGCAAAGCATCCACAGCGACAAGTGGAATGAAGTAGGTCCCATCGTCTTTAGTCTCATGTTCTCTGTCATGCCAATGGACACTTACCGTGAAGAGCGCTCTGGGATCTCATTCAACTTTAGCGCTGACTTAAGCCAGCGTTTTAATCCAACGTGAGATAGATATGCGGCGCTAGAAAGAGGGCAGTTAAGCTGCTGCAGTTAAGATCAAACGCGGAAATGAGGAAGATGAATGCCTTTATCAGCGATAAGATTATCTGCAAAGTAACGCAGACAGACATATCAAGGTAGGGATCTATAGAGGGGTTCTAAAAGGGTGAACATATTTACTAACCGCTCACATACAAATTTTTAGTAGGTTGAATTTTCCAGAATCTCCCAATTTTTCCAACGCCACTCGTTGGTCCAGTAGGGACTGAATTGTGATATTGAGCTGCAGAGAGGGTCTCGGAAGGCCACCATATCATCGCTGAGGTCGGTATACAAAGTAAAATGGTTTTTCAAATTTATAATGAGGATAACCGCTTACTTACATATTTAAGGTAGGGTAAATTTTCCGAAATCTTAAAACTCACGCACACGTTTGCCGTTATTCTAGTTGGTATTTGCATTACTACTATAAAATTATCTCAATGACATCGCTCGAGGTCAGCGAACATTTCCCCGATATACGCGCGCTCACCGCTGGTCTAGTGGGGGTAAGCGATGACATTGAAATGTTATTCAGTGTTCCCGCTCCAGGTAAAAGTATATCCATCAGCTTACCCTCGTAACTTATTTTAGTTTTCAGAATTATTGCGAATTTATTTGTTTCCTGACATACCGCACCCGTGCTATTCCCTAAAATCAGATGCCCGTAAGAGTGAGGGACGCGCTTCACGCACACTGTGGGGACCCCACTATAGATTTTTACGCAAATAAACAAACAGAAAATGAGGAAGAAGGCAGGTCGAGCACCAGATCACCAGTTCAACAGATCACCAGTTGATCTGGTGCTCGACCTGCCTTCTTCCTCATCCATGCAAGTACCTGGATCGCGAACCTTCGCATTCATCCGGAAGCAGAAAATGGTGGGAAAGCACAAACGGAGTCAAGTACAGTGGAGCTTCAGGTTAGCAGCAGCCCTATTTACGAGCATTTAGGTGACCAGCGAGACACAAGCAGAATATTTGTATTCACTTAATGAGCTTCAGGTCAGTTAGTGGGTTGTCAATGCGAGTGTGTATCTGTGTCTTCGTTGATTCTTGCTCCCAGGATGTGGGTTATCAGTCCCTTGCAGCGAATCAGTGATCCGATGCAGGTTTGATAGTAACGTTTCGCAAAACTTAGGTTTCACATGAAGAGCTCGCTGTTGTGATGGATTAAACTCATCAACGAGATTCCACCGTATAAGCTTCAGCATTGACTTTAGCCAGCGTTTTACGCCAGCGTGATAAAGGCTGTATGCAGTGAATACAAGGGACGTCAATGCTCCGGAAGATTATGCAGAAGTTTAAGCGCCGACTTACGCCGGATTCGTAATTTTACGTGACAACATAGTTCACTCTAAGTGTCAATTAAATTTGGCCATGCCTGTAAGTAAATATATAAGCTCATTATGATAAGTCCATAAGTCAGTTTCTCAGCTCTTTCCGCGATGCTACATGTGTTATGCGAGCCTAAGATCATGACGGTTTACCGTAGCTGAGAATGCTCCCAACTGACACTTTACTAGACACACCATCAGGCGGCGACGACTTCATTTAATCTCCTGATGTGTATGTCAAGGGTGCCAGATCGTGCTGTGATGGGCCTCTAAGCCACTGCGCCCACTCTACATCAGACAGCTGACTTGATGCGCTCGAAGTTAGTACGGTGCACTCAACGCCAAGGCTTGTAAAGTTGGCACCGGACGGGAAACTTGGACCGCGCCATCAGCGCAGTTTGTAGGACGTTGTGTAGAGTAGCTGACTGGCGGACCGAGAGTCAGGTTGCGATGGCTCCTTCTTAATAAGGACTTTATGCATTCACACTCAACTAGGATTTGAGTTGCCTCCTTGGGTTGTTGTAGTTTTCTGGTTGTGTTGACCTACAGTGCGTGGGCCAGCACCATCCCCCATCTTCCATCTCAGCTACATCAGCAAAATACTGAGGCTGTCGTGACAGAAAAGGATCCTGGACGCGGAAGTCCGCGAACGAACGGGGACCCCCATCAACTATCAGATATCGAGGCCAGTTCAAGTGCGTGGAGGCGACCGGTTGGTGAAGTTGAACGACGAGCGAATTCTCGAGTCTATGCGGTAAACAGGTGGTGTATGGTGAGGTGTGTGGCACGGAGGCCCAGGCTATGTGAGCTGGGATCTGCTTTGCCACTTCACCCTTTTAATGTTGCATTTAAACCCTGGCCAAGCGTTTTTTACGGACGAAGAATTGTGTTGGCGAGCTTTGGTACAGATATTTCCGTGCCCACCGCCTGCGTCTGACTCCACTTTCAGTCTTCCTGACGGGCACGGCAGGGTGAGGGAAGAAAGCGTGTAGTATCCTCCTATCAATTAAAACGAATTCACGCGCATGCGTTTGTCTGTAACTTACTGAAACACATGATAGACATCACGGGAAGCGATGGTCAAACTGTTGTTTGTAGGTGCTGTAGTTTTCTTATCCCGCGGGCGCGTGTCTGTCTTCAGAGGTCCTGTTTGCCTTTAACTTATGATAATAAACTTCTTTTACATTTTCTTTTTTTCATTGAATCCCACCAACATCAGGTCAAATTTCCACAAATAGGCATCGTTTGCCTGAGCAACAGGAATTTATGTTGATGGAGTTGATCCTATTTAGCTCATTAACACAATTAATAGTGGCTTTAATTTTATATTCTTTGATCACTTTCAATACAATTAGATATTAATTTATACTCATGTATCAAGAGTTAAAAGTCTAATCACCAATTCCGTAACACAGTTATGTGGGGAAAGTAGTTTTTTAGGTGGCCGTACAAGACAGTTCTGCCAATAATTTAAACAGTGATAGTTCAAATGATTGCAGGCAAAAAGTTAGCCCGCATCAATTAGTGAAAAATAACAAACGTACACCACTATTCACTCATTACGATTATTATAATTAAATAACTGTAGTTTCGTGGCTCATTGTCGATTACAATGATATGAGCATTAGGTGGGACAAAACTAAAAATAGCAGGCAATGAAAAAACTCCTTGCGCAGTCCTCGGAAGTTATAAAGGTTTCGAATGCGAGTTGAGGAGAAAAAACCCTCACTCATGCAAGGAAAATGCACATGAGTTCGGAGCGTCATGCTAATGAGGATATATAAGGCGGGACAGGGAAGCCAATCATGTATATAGACAGTATAGTTGTGGAAACATATCAAGGGTCTCCCTTGACCACCAAACCTGCATAGTTGTTCAAGGCCTACCTGAGTCAAACGGAACTACTCCACAGGAAAGGACGGATGCGGACTTCGGAAAGTTTCGGGACCTGCTAAAAGACATACTCAGAGAGCCAGAGACAGTAGGAGTTTGTGCAGCCTTCAGGATAGGCAAACCCTTTACTGAAAAATAGGAAACTGGCCGACCTCGACCTATCAAAATAGTCTTGGATAACAAAGAACAGGTGAACTTGATTCTGTCCTGGAAAGCAGCCATCCGCCACTCACATAAGACAGTGTTTTTTCAGCCGGACTACTCTCCAGCAGAGCGTCTGAAACGCCGAGAATTGGTGGCGAAACTACGGGAGAGAGAGCTGGAGAAAGCAATCTGGCTATCTTTAGTGACCAAATAATACAGAAGACCACCATATTGCTGTGGAAGCAGCCAATACTGATGACGGCTGCGGTCCAGTAGTACTGGCAAACTTGGGGCCAAACGAATTGGACATTGCGGAGTCTCGCCGACTAAAATGTCTGTATACCAATGCTCAGAGTCTATTCTCAAATTTTGATGAACTTCAAATACAGGTAGCCGATAAGTCTCCTGATGTTATAGCAAC
>JAYGXS010000003.1:3649154-3727021 GCA_036362985.1 Ligula intestinalis | reverse complement strand
ATCCGATAATCGCCTTTTGCCGGGGCGACAGGATAATAGAAGCGGAACAGTAATTTGGAGAGAAGGACGTGCTATTTAGATAAAACGGAAAGTGCCTAAAGGACGTTCTAATATAGCGAAGACAACCACCACCACGCTTATTAATGCGATCGTGACGATAGAGATCATACTCGTCTATGATAAGGGAGGAGTCAGAAATGATTGGATGGGTCCAAGATTCTGTAATGCATATAACATCGGGCGTCATCTCAAAAGCAATAGCTCGCAGTTGAGCCATTTTATTTATAACAGACTTGGCATTAAGCAATATGACATGTAGTGTTTTTTGAGTGGCAGGACTATGGCTATCGTTATTCATAAAAAAGAATTTGAGGGTGGGTAGGCAAACTGTAGGCCGTTATTATTTATGGAATAAGTACTGACGGGTATGGAGCTGTTAGCATATGGGCAGCCAATAATGGATGGCTGATAAGGTCTGAGATATCTAGGGGCCTCGCTTTCAGGCAGGTAAAAAATGAGGATAGGATAAACCAAAATAAGCTTCTGGGGCGTTTGGGAGGAATGGGCGGGGTGGTGAGAAGGCATGTAGAAGTCGGGTGTGATGTATTGCATACCATGTCTAAACTGCCCCTTTAATTACACGGGACGAACAGGACGCATGCTGGGTTTGCGCATACAGGAACACAAGTCGGCTGTTCGACGGAGTGATGAGTTTTCGCAAGTGGCCGCCTACACCTACGGGGCGGGTCGCGAGTTCAACTTCGCAGCCGCGAGGATAATTGCCTACGCAAGCAGCAAGACGGGCCGAGAGCTCATTGAAGCCTGGGTGTCGGATGACAACTGAGTTAACCGATGCATCGAGCTGGCGCCTTCATATGTTGTCCTGCGCGCGTATCTCCGGACTCATGGCACTGGCGGTCCTGTCCCTCCTTCCCTCGCTCCTACCTTCCCCCCCGCCCCTATGACGGATAATTGATCTCTCCCCTATACAGTGTGCTTGCTCTCGTTAACAGTTAATTGCCCCCCCTTTATATGTTGCTTGCTTTCCTTGACGGTTACTTGGCCCCTTCGTCTGTAAAAAAATGTGCTTGCTTATAAATAAATAAATAATTTGTTTATTTAAGGCCCAAGGGGCCCTGTCGTTACAAACTTAGTGATATCGTGAAAATAAAAATCATTATGATAAACAGTTAACTCTTATAAAACAATTGACATCGGCAGTAAAAAACTCCTTTGACGGTTAATTAACCTCCCACACCCTGTTTATTTTGACTGCTTTCGATGACGGTTAATTGGTACCTTCCCCCTGTAAATGTTGCTTGCTTTTGTTGACGCTTTTATCTCTGACGCTGGACTCCCGCAAGAGTTCGAATGCGCAGACAAATAAAACTCCGATTCCGCTGATTGAACCTGCCTCTTTTCAATTCATGCATGTAAATGTGATGCAAACCTTTGCCTTAATTCGAAGAAACTCATTTGACATGGTACAGGACGGACATCGCAGACTTGGCTTCTTTTGCACAATGCCTTTAGGAACTAAGAGATGTCGTGATCCATAATCTCAAATCTTCCTGCGCGTCCACCTTATGCAGTTGGATGCCCTTTAATCAGTTGACCATAACATTACGTGAGCTGATTCAGCCAACTCGTAGAATACTGCACTTGTTCTCATTAAATGGTAAAAACCCGTGATAAGACCATGTTTTCAATCAGTTTTGGTTCGCCTGGAAATGCTTTTCATCAGCTGCATTTCTGATGCCGTTCCAAATTCTAATGTCGTCGCCATACATAGCAACATCAAAATCCACTTCACGGACGCTGTCGTTGGCATACAGACTTAAAATTATTTGGATAAAAACATAGACTTGGAGAACACCGCTCTCGACCGCAAAATCTGCGGTCTGGACATCGACATAACAGTTTGAGGGCAGCCAAGAAGGAAGCTTCGAATACACTTCCTGAGATTTCCTCTTACACCTATTTGACAGAGTTTATGTAGGAGTCTTTGATGTGGGACACCATCGAAGGATTCTTGAAGTCAAAACAGACTATATGAAGCGGATTTCTTCCATCAATTGCCCGGGTCCAACGGTCCAAACAATAGAGTAAGTTCGTCACGTAGGACCTGCCTCAGCAGAATCAATGCTGCGCATCTGATCTTAGCGATGCTGCTCTAAGAAGCGCATCAGCACTCGATAAACTTCTGCTTCCATAATTTTGCATCATATCGACGTAAGGCTGAGTTGGTCTATAATTGTTTGTAGAGACCTTTCTGCCGCCTTTATACAACGCTGCAATTCATGCAGATTCCCAATCGGTGGGTAAACAGCCAGCCTACACTTAAATGCCTATAGTAGTGGGAAATGCTTATGCACACAAATAGACTGTTGACTTCTCTCGTTTACGCTCTTTAAGACATGAGAGATGTGACGTGATGCACGTAATGGTACGATAACAACCGACAGCCTGAGAGACTGAACTCGCAGATACAAAGGTATGAAAAAAAACGAGAAGAAAGAAGCCACCTTACCCAATTATTTAAGATGTCTTGGCCAAATGAGGCGATCGTGTTGGATACCACGCCATATTTCCACGTCATTCCACGCCATGGCCAAGTCTGGACTCGGTGGCACTGCACTGACAGACACTACACAAGTAATTCGCCGAATAATTTTTCACGAACCTGAAGCACAGGGACTTACATAGAAAAAAAAATGTGCTAACTCCTTATGCCTATGAAATCGCTATCTATTATTAGCGAAAGTTTCTTAGATTTCCAGGCCATATTCCCGCTTAAAGCGCGTTTTCATCAAACCTTAACGTGGTAATTGTAATATAGATATGATTTCCGTTTACTCTTGTTCCCTCTTCATTCCTTTTTTAACAGTATTTAGAATTTCAGTGCTCTTTTATTGTCTGCGAGTTTTCAGTTTGCTTTCCGGTGTTCTGGATCGCCCAAAAATAATGTTAGCGAGTAATTAGGAACTTGGCGTAGGTTCAGTATTGAGGTCAATTTTCGAAAAAGAGAAGTCATGTATTACCTAGTCCTTGATAATACGACCGTCTGACCTCCCTCGTCTTTTTTAACCTAATCGTTCCTTGGGCTTCACTCTGACTTGACCTGTACTGATTGGCGCCTGAGTCAACCTCTGAAATGATCGTGAGTTCAATTTCAGTAACAAGTTCTCCTGTTTTGCTTGATTAATTCGATACTTGTGTCTTTTTATTGATTTATTTTTGAATCAATGTAAAAGCTGCGTGTAACATATGGTATGGTTTACTGTTACACCAGGTAGACGCAAAAATATTCACAGGCAGAGACGGCTAGCTGTCCTCGATAGCAATTTTATAGAGATAATCTTGAATTAATCTTGAATTTCACTCTAGTGCAGCAACATATCTCTTCCTAGCCTAGTTGCTGGAGTTTACATCCGATTGTAACTTTCGTCAATCACCATACGATTACCGCTCAACACTGCATGCAAGCTGCGCAGAAGTTAATGTTCGGGGAAATTGCTATCGGGGAAACCCAAATAAAACTATCAGATCTGCATATCTCTTTACCTTAAATTTCACACTATAGCTTAGCAGACAATCCGTCTTGCTCTTCCTGTACGTAGTTACCTATCTAAAGACTATCTAAGCTCTTTTTATCATCCGATTTGGAAACCTAAAAGGATGCTAGCATCGAATAATTTTCCCGGAGTAATCCTTCCCGTAATCTCTGTTAGCATTATCGACGTCAATCAAAACCGTTTGTCTTTTCGGAAGGCTGACTATTGCCCGTCTCCTGACGTGCTATCAACCAAATTGTCCAGTTATTGTAGCCCGTCAGCAACGTAAGCACTCAACCGCTAACCTGTACTACACATCCTAGCCGAGTTTGCGATTATAGATTGCTCACAAATGAGTGCCAAATTTGTGTCCTTTATTTGTTATAAGTTCAGCAAATGCATGACCAAGTGTAATACTTAATAGACTGAGCTGTCGGTTTTGTCTGCTGCTTATTTATGGCACAGCTGTTCAGATAATTGCAGGTTAATGAAAACTCACTAGTGACCTACGTACACAGTCCACGTTCGTCAGTTCTCATTAAAAACGACCGGACAAATATCTTTTTTGAAGTCAAATCAGTTCTTTAAGCGGATAAAGGTCTTTATCCCATAAATGTTCAGCACTCGTTCTCCACGCTGTCGTTAGGCACCTATTACGTGCGCAAAACAGCCAAATTAAGGTGCGCCCTTGAATCAACACTTGCGTAGCCTTTTATCGTGTATCATTGAGGGGCCGCCGTATAGTGCCGTATATCCCGCCTCTGGATTTTTTGTGTAGTCTCCAATTCGATATACCGATGGCTGTATGAGTCATCTGCGTATATAGTCCCTAAAATTATCGTAATAAGATGATTACGCACCAGCGGCGTGAACATCGGCACAAGAAATGATGTTTCCAGTACCCACAGTATGCGTGACTTCTTGGGACAAGTGGTTTAACCCTTTCGTTAGCAGTTTATTTTCATGAACACATATGGAGGCAAATTTCCTAATCTGACCACAGGATGCCGCATCACATGGAGTTTCGTAGACTTTATTTACCAAACGAATTCCCTTTGCCAAAGGGCGTGACATATTAGATATGCTAGCAGGCACAACCTTTACGCATTCGCAATGCCACAGCATCATTATAAGCAAGATAAATAGAGGTCATTATAGGAGAACCCCTCATACGCACGGCAGTTCACCTATGTCCACTCTGTTGCCTCAGCAGGGTGGGCGTAAGGACGATGACTTACGTGTAACTTACTTTATAGCTATCGTAAACTTGCGCAGTATGTACCACATTTTCTGTTGTCTAACCCGTATGAACCCGGTGTCATGAAAAAGTCGAGGACCTGGAGGCGGGATTAGGCGAAAATGTCGGCCGCAACGTTAAGCTGCGCCTGGGCGTACCAACACCCACCCCTCTCCATGTGTGGCCTTTGGTGTGAGTGCGCACCTGCCACACCCTGATCTGGCCCCCGTGTTGGTCCAGCGCATCTATTGCGTGTAGGAGCGCGTGCCTGATGTACGCACCAGCTAAAAGTCAAGACAGGTTTCTTCGGTCTATGCTGCTGAGCTATGCAGCCGTTGAGGGTTCGGCTCCTTTCAATGGGGTGGCGCTCACTGATCACGTTGTGTGAAGTACTCGCCTCATTGTGCCATGGGGCTCAACATAGTGCCCTCACAGGCAGTCTCCCAAAAATAAGAACGTTAAGCAAGATTGTGCCGACGAATTTACGGGAGATTGGGATGGCTATTTCTGATTTATTACCTCTCTTCGTCTATTTAACGTAGTATTAACGCCATAATCGTCCTTTTGAAGCATGTCACACTCCTATTCTTTTCTGAACGCCAAAATGTATTGAATGTCATTGCAGCCCCAGTTTTCAATTTCGACGCCTTTTTTTGTCTAAACCACTAATTGGAACTGTTATCCATTTTTAAGAAATTTTTAATACAAAGCTCGACTTAATGTTGTTTATCTTGGTTCCCCTGTGATCAGCTAACTGTCTGATATATTTTATGGCCAAGTTTTGACTGCCCCTGATTATCAAACGAAGTACCTATATTACACAGTTTTCTTTTAGTAATCCAAAAGCGTTCTGGTCGCCAGTTTAGGAGGTTGTTTCCGACAACCGAGAACCGTTCGTAGGCTCTATACCTCTGTAGACTAGGTAAAAAGCCACAGGTAAACTTTAAATCGATCACTCTCGCACATAAAGTAAATAGAGTGGCTTACCTTATACTGTACGTCCATTAGCCTTTTATCATAAGAACAACGACCAAAAACTACCTTCTCGGGGCGTTTCCCGAAAATTGATAGTGAGACCTCTAACTGTAGCGTTTGACAAAAGTGAATGTGAAATCGATACCTCAGTGCTGTGCGTCGGGACGGCTTGGAAACGTATTACCAGTAGTTACGTTGAACAGCGCAATGCGCCGTATGCGGTCACAAAATAATTTTTATTTGAAAGTAGTTGTATATAAGGACGACAATGTTACCTGTTATCACACAAAGTACAAGTTATTGCTTCGAAAAGTTCGCTAAGGGGCTAAGTTTCTGCTCAAAGCTTTGTCAAGATAAGTTAAAGGTATCTTATCGTCCTAATACCTGAAGACAACTTTGAGCAAATGGCACCAATCTGCTGTTATGAATTATCGCACGACTTGTCGTCTCTTGAAAGTTCATGGCTTGTGCGATATTCTCCGCGCCCGCTTACTCCGTTCCGTATGAGTCGCATCCACTAATAAGATACTTTTGTGAAGTATCATTGCCGGCAAAGACAAAGGAGACTAGAACGGCCGTTTCTGGCTTATTAGCCGTCATCAGCCAGCCATACCCAACCCCAAGTGGTGCCTCACTCCAGGTTAAAACCCGCGACCTTGTTAGCTAGAATCCCAGTGGTCTAACCACTACGCAATGGGCTCGTTAAAGTGTTGGACTTTTGATCAAAAGTTCGAGGGTTTGAGCCTCGGGCTTTACACCATTTGGGGCTGGATATGGCTGGCTGATGACGGCTAATTAGCCAGAAATGACCATTTCAGTCTTCCTTGTTTTTGCCGGTAATACTATCTTTCTAGACTACTGGCTGCTGTGTGACTGTTGGCAGGGCTCGAGAATGCGTGATTTCCGTTATCGATCACTGAATGTTAATCAACGAGTCGACACTCACGACTTTTTATCGTCTTTGTTATGATCTCTAACGCAAAAGCAACCAGTGCTCATTAATCTGATCCACCCCGACGTTAACTTGGCGTTTGTGATTTAGTTACACGCATCATCTGCTCCCATCTCCCTGTCTGTCGCTAACACAGCCCATTCACAATTGTTAGATTCTTCCGTAAACTTTTTGTTTATTGCAACGAGTTCGCACTTCTCTACCGTTACTCGCGTTATTTAAACACTCATTGCAGCTACCGAGAGATGTTCCGCCCCATTCCCACCTCGGTTTCCAAATCACGTGCGTGATTCACGTGCTCGGTTTCGTCAGCACAGGTCCGAGTTTACAACTTTTAGCCTTTTTCCGAGAACGCTTTCTTTTATCGCAAACAGTTCTCACGCTTGCTCTAAATCCGGTTGCCTTTTGACATAGTCTAACTGCCAGTGCCAACGCCCTGGTGACCTCGGTTCCACTTGAAGTGCACATCGTGGCTAAGCCCCCTCTCTCTCTGCATATGTCCCCGGTGAGGGCGTTGCCCGATACTCAAACACCTTGGCGCCATGCACTGAATTTCCTTAATACGATTGACGCCATTTAAGCTTTTTTTCTGTCTAAACAGTTCATCTTTTTTGCATATTTTTTATTCACTGAATCATTTTTTGCCCGGTTGAGTCACTGATGTACTGCGGTTTTTGCCTTCCTCTGTCTCTCGCCTCGCCAGTTTTTTCAGCGTGTCTTTTTCTGTCTTTAATTTGCCCCCCCCCCCCCCCCGCACAGGAAATGCTCAGTGGTAAAAAGACATTTGCGGTGATTCGGGCTGTCTACGAAAATCGCAACTCACCGGAGGACTTTGTCCGTGAACTGGACTTTGTCCTTGAGAAGAATGTCAATGTGGTCATCATCGAGCCCGACGACTTGGGAGAGGTGACCTGGCGATGGATCAGGGCGGGAAACTGGTTACACAAAACCGCCGTCTTGTCTGGTACGTAAAGTTCGCGTAAAACTCGAACGATTTCATTATATTTTGACCTTTTTCCTCCCCCTATACATCACATCGATTTTCCTGTCGTTTCTGCTTTATTGCCCACTGTCCTTCGAGAAGTGCCTCCAAGCTGTCGACTTCTTTTAGCTATTACTTGAGGAGATACTAATGTTGGCAGTTGGATATATAACATACAGGTTTCAACTTTATAGTCTTATATCTGTGATTGGCATTCCCTGTGGGCCCTCTGCCTCAACTTTCCTCTCTCTAAACGCTTCATCCCTGCTAGCCTCAAGCTTTGGTCATCTATGGTCTGTAGTGTCACCGGCGAATGAGTTCGCTACGTCGTTTGGCTTGTGCGCAAATACCGAACGACCAAATTATTCTCGAGCTGCAGGAGACGAAGAAGACAGCCTTACATAGCTGGGGGCGGGGCTGCTACCGAATAAACAGAGTAAGGACAACATTACCTTCCGAATCGATGTTGCCCGCCGGTTTTGTAAATCCTTCGAAAGCGCCCATGGACCCGATGCGACATCTCCGTCATCACGAAGATACGCGTGTACCGCGCATCCGTCCGGTCAGTCCTCCCTTAGAGATGTGAATGCTAAGCTTTGCGCGAAGTCTAGGGAAATGCTTTACTACCGCGGTCTGAGGACCTTCCTTAGGGTAAAGTATACCGGCTTCGTCTCAAATGAGAGAGTCTGCACTCGTGACAGTATTGCGAGGATATCTCAGGCCATTTAAGAAAGACGATTAAGTTGTTTTGGGCGCGCTCTCCGTCGTCCGCCTCACGAGCTTTGTTATCCTGCCCTCGATCCGAAACCATTAACCACTTGGAGACGTCGAAGAGGAGAGCAACTCCAAACTCGACTTTACACCGTTCGTCAATACATAAAAACGGTGCTTAAACCTTCGGTTTTAGGTCTCCGTCGCTAGCGAAGAAAATGGGTGGAGCTTTTCAGATCCGCTGCCGCCAATCGTCACACGTGGAGAGGTACCACCCGTGAAATCGTTGAGGCTGGCTAGATCAGGCATGATCACAGCCGTATCAAGTACGAGTAATATCTACTTAAACTCCTCGATCCTGAGAAGTGCTTTGTGACTGTATTCGAAATTTTTTGGGACGATCCTTTTAAATTCAATTTAAAGACCCTTTATCGTTACTAAGTGTCCTACTTCGGCTTGTAGTTCTGTTTACCAGATTAGTTGGTCAACACGGTCGTCCTCGTTGTTTTATTCTACGAACATTTGGTAAACGAACGCGGATTTTACAGTTAACTTGTGTCTTATTTTGTTAGCAGCTGGTGCTTTAATTTATGTGTAAACAAGGTAGGTGAGTATTAAGTCTATACTTGGTTATTTAGACAACAGCCAACTCGCTCCGTGGTGTGTAGCAATGTCCGGATATTGTTCATGTCAACTGCAGCGCCCGAATGGAATTTTTTCGCTCTGGTTTGCGCGCCGCTCGAATGCCTTTGCCAAAAATAGCCTGGGTCGACCTTCGGATTAAGTTCAAACGGTCCTATGAAACCTGTGGCGCACGGCTGGGTGGAGCGCTGCAGTCGTTAATTCATTTCCTTTCGTCTATCCAGCGAGCGAGGGAATGGTCTTTGGCAATCAGTCCTACTAGGATGCTCGCTTTTGCCTACCTGCATGCCTTTCCATTGGCTAGGAAAAGTCACACTGCGGCAACAAGAATGACTACTAGGATAGTATATGCCTGGCAGTCATCTGGGGAATTCTAGATTGATTGCCTGGGAAATCCTGCTTGGACCGTCAGGCTACTGTATCAGTATTGGTGGAAACGTTGCGGTAGGCTGGGCGGGTAAATCAACCCCTTGCGTGATGAAAATCACAGCTCCTAGCAGGGGCTTGGATAGCTCAGTTGACTAGAGCGTCGGCTGTACTCAAGCCTTCCCCTGGCTGACGTGGATTCGAATCCCACCGATTCCGCCAACTTTTTCACAATTGGCTCAAATTTATTGCTCAAATCTGCAAAAAAACTCAGGCAACAGTGGCTTATGTAGGCCCACTCATTTATTCCTACTCCGTGAATGTTTTCCTACGAAAACGGTGGTTATAGGGTTTTATGGGTGGGGGATTAGGATATGCAGCGGGATATACTTTAATAAATGCTAAATACATTTATTATTTTACTGTATTTAGAAGTGTTGCTGATTTATATCTGTAGATTTTCCTAATCTGTGTTATCGTTTAACTTATTGCGGAAAAATCCAATTTTCAGATTTCAGGTTTCTTGAATTTCGCGATAAATTGAAGTGATGGTTAGGATGTCGTCTACTTCAACTTACCTGAGGTCCAACTTACGGTTCTGGAGTTAGATTAGTATAGTCCGCGGCGCGAAACGCCGCGCACACCTTTAATTTACATGCGGAACAACTTACTCCCAGCGGCCGCGGAAAGCAACTTCGACTACATTTTTTTCAATTTACACTTCTAAAAATTTAATTCTCTGCCTAACCTATTTCCTCACCGCCCAAAACTCTATGACCACCGTTTTTACAGGACAAAATGGTGGGACTAGGAGTATATAAGTGGGTCTACATAAGCTACTTTGGCCAAAACTCCTACTAATAAGTATGCGTTTTGCCCTTGTTTTCCGATTCCTTTATGTTCTATTCGTTTGGTAGAAAAAGCCCATTGCTTTCCGTTTCAAACTGGCAAAAAGAGCCTCTTCTGGTTTGAGAAAATTGGTTCAAACTTCTAATGTTAAATACGACGACTGTTTCATTGAAACTTATGCTTTCCGCAAGAAATGTCATCCTGATTTATGTTTAAGAAAGAAGCTGCCGTATGTAGTTTACGGTGTTATTTAAACTGACATTATTAGGTCTTAGCATCCCCTAAACGGGTCGTGCGTAAATGCGCTGGACCAACACAGGAGTTGCGTCAGGGCATGGTGGAAGTAGTTCGGTTTGCAGTCCTATAACAAATACCGAACATCTAGGAGAGGGGGCGTTTTGGCATGCATAGAGACGACAATTTAAGTCGCGCCAGCCACCTGCGCCCGATCCCACCTTCGGTCTTATTGACTGTATCTTAGAACTGGACTCAAAGGGGTGAGGTAAGAGAGAGTGCAGTAGATGTCTTGCAAGTCTTCTATCACCTAAAAGTAATTCAATCGCAATTCACCATCCCTGTGCCACCTTGCTGTAGATATCATCGAAATCGACGGTCGAGAACTATATGGTCGTAAAAATATGGCAATTTCAAACTTTTGTACACCGAATGGTACACTTGCTTTGGAAAAAAACTGTGATTTGATACATAGTAAATACAAGCAAGGCACGCCTTCTGTAAGATATGTTGACATTTACAAGGGCATCGACCATAACTGGAAAAAATCCTATCTTTAGAGTAGACATTTTTAGTAAGTGAGATCTTTTCGAATGACCCGAAAGACCTGAATTTGAAAGCCGGTTACTGGATGTGACTTAAATATCCTGAAACCGCACGCCACTCAATATTTCAACTCCACCTAAAAAACCCCTCAGAACCAAAATCATGCTTCCGTGTTTATTCGTTAACGTTGCAAGTAAAACTGGCAGCTTTCACTGTTTGAGCCGACTGTTATACGTTCCTAAAAACTAATTGAATATCGGATCGTGCCTGTCTGAGCGAACTGTAAGTAAACAAAAAACAGACCTGTTGACGTGAAATTGGCTTGCCACCAAAGGTCTTTTGTGCCAGCCTCTGATTTGAAAGGTAGATGGTTTGAAACCCGTGTTTCATGTTTCTGTCTGGAGTGAAGTCGAGGCGCACTGAACGAGTCTGGCTTTCATTTCATTATTCAAAAGACAGCTAGGCAGTCATTAAAAGGGCCGTTATGTGTTGGCTGTGGCTGCTTTCTCAACCAACCAGCGGTAATTTCTGTTACTCTAACTGAGTATCAGTTACACACCTTTTCGATCTCACAATACGCGTGCTTCCGTCTTCGAAACTCCATCTGTAGTTTGGCCTCGATACCATTGAGGATAGCTGAACATGTGAATTCTGTGTATGTGTAGCGGTCTAAGTTGTGGTTGTACTCGGAACACTGCAATCATCAGGTCGAATCCCAGGCCGGAGTGAAAAATAAGAGTCACCAGAAGAAGTGGTTTATTGTGTACAAAACCCTGAGTTGCTGTCTCAGAAGGCAGTGGCCACTGGCGAAGCCAGGGCTGGTCCTGACTGCGTCCAGTCAGGCCTGAGAGACTCGACTGTCAGTTGTGTGGGATGATGACAGTTGTTTTAGTAACATTGTGAAGCGAGTTCAATTGTTTTGCCATTGTTTTTGCAATTGCCCGAGGGGATGTTGCCTGTAAAAAGCCTTTGCTGCATCGGCCGAGGGGTGTCTTAGTCAAGTGGCACTTAGGCAGACTTACTTATTATGACACGTGTATATGCGGGTGTGTGTGTGCGTGCGTAAAGAAGTTGAGGTCAAATGTCGGGTCCGCCGGCACGCCGAAAAGCAGGAAGCGCTGACGCAGCTGTTATCGGTTAGCCAGAAGTAGCTGCGAGATCAAGCCTCGGGGGACGGGGGCGCCAATGAAGGAAAGCATTGTAGCAGTTGTTTGTGACGACATAATTTTGGGGCAGCGGGCCTTGGACAACGAAGGGGGAATAGGCATTGTTGCTGTCCGCCACATGTGCGTTTCACTTAAATAATATGTACAATATGTAATATGTACGATGTAACAGTGCTGAAGATTCAAAATGTATAATCGTGGAAGATGACTGCTTAAACTAAGGCCTGGAGCACACAAATTTAACTGAACAATAGCAACGGATACGTAGATACTCCCAGAAGGTTTGCAGAACCTGTAAACAACGATGTTTTCCTTACTCTAACCGATTTAAATTTTTTGTTCCGACTTGTTTGTAAATTGCCGGCGTCTTCAGATTTACAGGCCATTAGTTACAAGACCTGCCCTCTGGTCGGTGGTGCAGTTTTACAATTCCTGGGCAGCGTGAATGGATAAACTAACTGCTCGAATGTATTTGTCCACCCGAGACATTGCATTTTTAGAAGGTCGTCATGGAACTATGTCCCCTGCCTACTTTGCATCCCGGTGCACATTTGACCTTGAAGGTTGAATAAAGCCATTTCGCGAATCCATTTAGTGCCATAGTTAATCGGGATGCATTTTTTTCGGACGCCAAGTTGCGATGGTGGTGATGGTAGTGGTGGCGGTGGTGGTGGTGGTGGTAATATCGTGACCGTCCCACGCTCTTAGCGTGACGTATACTCATAGCGCTAGGTAGGCGATGGTCAGAGGACGGAACGCTAGGTAGTTTTAGTGCTGACCTGAGTCAGCGTCGCAGAGCAACATAAGGCAGGCAGGCAGCCGGCTATCGTTAATCGGAAAGTCGACGCCCTGGAAGCCTAGGCGTAAACTTGAGCACTGACTTAAGCCAGAATAAGTAAAAGCTTTAGAGCTGTCCCATGCCAGGGTTGCACTCTAGTGTGAAACCGGCTGATGGCCGTAGCTAGAGGAACGTCGATACCCCGGAGACTCAGGCTTCAGCCTTAGTGCTTACTGAAGCCAGCGCGGTGAGCGACTGTGACAACTTAGGTCAATGTAGTTGTCCGATTTGGGCCTTAGGTGTACATGTAAGTTCAGTAGGCAGGGCTGTTCCTCAACTCCTTCCGCATGCAGCTCGTATGTCACATATCTGATGCGAGTCTGAAACTATCACGGTTTACTGTGGCTGAGAAGGCAGTCAGCTGACACATTTACCAGACACAACATCAGCTCAGTGTGTGTAGTGGCTGATGAGTGGACTGGAAGTCAGAAGGCGACGGCTCCTTCCAAGCTCCTGGTGTGTGGCACGGGGGCCAGGTCGTGCTGTGGCACGTGCAGACGGGTTTGCCGACCCTGTCAACCACATCGCCAACCCCAAATCAGGCGATCGACCGACTAGGACGGCGACTTGATGCTGATTTTGGGGAGCGAGTGAGGTCGAGGACTCCGTGCCTTTCCTTCCTCGATGTAAACAATCTGTCGCTCCTAAAAATATCCAGGTGCGCTCAAAGTCGCGGTTTGGAGGGTTGCTAATTGATAACTCAGACCGCGTGGTCAGTACAGTGTTTGTTTTTGTTGTGTGGAATGGCGGACTAAGAGTTAGGCTGCAATGGCTCCTTGATGTGATCGTTATGGCACTCCCACGTAGTGGCACTTATTAAAGGGACGGCCTCGCGTCCGATGCTGCTTCAGGTTCTCTTGACTGTCTCTTGACACCGAACCCAAGTGGGTGAGGGAAGAGGGAGAGAGCGAGTCAAGTAAATGCTACACAAGTCAACTTTCACTTTTATCCAGTGTAAATTATCGTCCCTGCGTCATCCTACTGTAGTGCCCATGGTGGACACCATCAATACCGACGGTCTTACTCTCATGACGACGGTGGTAGTTGCAACGATACATGGTCTGGACATCACGGGTGTGTCTGTTCGACCCTCGATTTCGATCAAGTCCACCAAGTGCACCAACAGGTTGGTACAGAAGGTGAAACGTCTTAGGGGGTAGATGATAGCGATAGCAGACGTAGTTCGCACAAACCGCACTCTTCACCTTCGCCAGGGGTCAAGAAGACCAAACGGAACCCGGCGTTCGCCGCGTTTTACAATGCAAGCCAGAAACACGGCCTAACTTAGTCTTAAGTAGACTTTGCGTGGGTACTACCACACCACCTACCCTCACTCACTCTTAATAGGTGTCAAGACAGGTTTAGGGAAGCCGAGACTGATACGGCTACTACTATGTCTGAATCTACTGACTACCAATGTAGTTGCCGGGAAGATGGGTTACCTGTTAGTCTAACTGCTGGCTACCCGGGCTTGCACGGGTGGCGGATATTCGAACGACCTTCAGAGAAGGTTAGCTGTGAAATAAGTGGGCTCTCGGGTCTAACGAATAAGCAGTCGCGGACGCAGTCGCGGACGCAGCAGCGACAGTGCTACCAGGGCGCGGCGGGCTGAGGCCCGGCAAGCCAAAAGCCTATAAAGTGTCGCAAAACCTGACGACGGCGCTGCGACATGGTGAGCGTGAACTGCCATTAAATAAGTTCGCTTGCCACCGCTGCCTTGTGGTTAGGCTATTGAGCCAAAGTGCTAGAGGAGACAACCTCGAACAAACCGTGCGGCTGTTGGGTACTCGCTCGTACCCAAAATTCCCAAGTCATCTCAGTGATGTACAAGTAAGTACCAATGTAGTTGAGTATTAGTAGTACTGGTACTATTTCTGACCCTAATATTAGAGGTGATGCTGATTTGAAATTAACACTAGGGCTCATACCTCTTGATTTCCACAAGGATTGTGAAATCTGGGTTTATGCTATTTTGAGTAAATACATGTTTGAGACCCTGAGCACGTCAGGGCTTGCCTTGATTGCCGCCCTCTCAACTCTATCCACCAGGCTGTGTCCATTTCTACTAGGTTTGGACTACAGGGACTAGGATACTGCTGCTATAAGTGCGTGCCTATGCTTAACTGCTAAATCTAGTAATACTATTTACTAAGACCAGTAAATAGTATGTTATGATACCTTAGTTAGCCATTGTGCACTCCTTTTACGTAATTCTGTTCCTTCTTGCGTCCACAGGTGTTGCAGCTATGGCTGGCACTTGCCTGGCGGTCTACTTCGAAGGCAGAAACCCTGGGCGTCTATCCTCCCTGGCAATAGCGCCACTCAGCACCGGCGTTCACCTCCTGCCTGGCATCTTTTTCGGCCTCATGAGTGTCTCCTCGGCTGGCCTCTACACCCTGTTCTGGCAGTGGGATCCCTGCTCCAAGTACCAGGTCGCCAAATCGCTCTCCGCCCTGCCTCCGCGCATAGCTGCGGCTGCCCTCAACCTGGACAACGGCTCCCCCTTGGCTTCTGCCTCCTCATATGCAGCCTCCTCTCCGGCCGCTTCCGAGGACGCACGTCTCTCCTCCGGCGAGGAGGTGGATGTGTCAGTGCGGAGTTCAAACACTCCACGTCCGCTGCCCTCCAATGGGGATAGAGGTAGCAGCGGATCGCAGCGAATGCACCCTCACTCTGACCACTGTCCCTCCTGCAACCACCATTCACAGCAAATCGATGAGGGTACAGCGTCCAACCGACCGGTGGTGCTCGTAAGGCGTGATGATTTCTATCGCAAACTAGTGCACAATTCAGTATCACTGACTGCGGCCGTCTGTGTGTGTCTGGCTGTGCTGCGTCTCCGGCCGGGTCGTCTTACCGCCGGTAGCTCCCTGTAGTCTCCGCGTGAGAGGCTCGGGACTGCGCGCCACATGTTGCAGTCAGTGACCTCCAACAGAAGTCCTCATGACATCTCTCTCTCTCTCAAACTAGAAGTCTGCGCCTGGCTACCTCCATTGGTCAACCAAGTATTTTCGCCAGAGCACCTCTGTGTGTTAGGGAAGTGTTTAAAGTTCGCCGCGTTTGTGGCTGCGCATAGCCCGCACGGTTCGCTCCCCCCCCCGTCTCCTAGCTCTGTCGTACGGCGGACACGCAAGTAGATTTTTCGGACCGATATTTTGCATCTTTTCTTTTCGTACTCGGTGTATTTTTGTAAAGAAAAAAGTAGACAAGGATCCTCAATCATGCTCATCATTGCTGCGTGCCCGTCGTAGACGTTTAGTTCTGGCAGACACACTGTGCTGTACAAAAGCTTTTATCTCACCTTGTTCATAGAAAAAATAAAGGAAAAATTGGCGAGTGCTCTTCACTCTCTCACATGTAAATTATATTTTTATTGCAGTACATGTCATTGCAACTGCCTTCAGAGTGTTCTTTCCTCTAGCTGTAGGTATGTACTCCAGTCCTTTTGACGCTGAAAAGTCTGAATATCGTCAAAATGTCCGACTTTATAAAAATGATCAGGGGGTATGTAGATCGCCTCGCGCGCAATTTGGATATTTGGAGTATTCCTCCTGTCACCGAAAGTGTTTTCTGTATAGAGGCGTGGGTGGAGTATATTTTGAGCCATTCGTCGACATCAGCTTATTTTACTAGCGTCTGGACTAGCAGGCGGGGCTGATAGACTGAGACAATGACTGTCTACCCCCTATACTCACCCATGGCGCTCTTGAGCCTCTCATGACGCACTGTCGATCTTGACTTGGCAATTTGCAAACTGACAGGGTAGCTTGGCCTTCGTGGGAGTACAGTGAAGCCTCGGGTGACTAGCAGCCCCATCTACGAGCATTTCAGCTAACGAGCGAGACACTCGCAGAAAATTTATTTCGATTGACGAGCTGCCACTCCGTTAAGGTGTCAGTGTGTGCCTGTGCCCACCGTGGAGTCAAGCTCAGTCCTCGGTCAACCGCAGCCAATCAGTGAACTGCTTCAATTTGATTGGCTACTTTTCGCAAGACGAGTGTTTCACATGAAAAGCTCGGTGCCGGAGCGGATTAAACTCTTTAACCGAGGTTCTACTGTAATTTGAAATGACCAGAGGACTGAGCGTCAGGCTGCAGTGGTTCTATTATGTGGGTTAAGTCCGAGTCGTTCTTGGAGCAGTCTAGTGTATGTGTAATGAACATTGCGTCGGGCGTTATGTGCACATAGACGGACTTTTTAAACTCGTCAATCACTGCACTCGAGCCCGGTCATCATGCCTTTGCTCTGCAATCGGAGCATAGTGTATGAGATGTATAGATCTAAGTCTTGGATGGGCTCAGAGCACTACAATTATCATGCACATTTTCCTATAGGAGGAGGAGGAGAAGACGAAGGACTGCTTGTTGTGCATAGACACTCTGTGGTGATCAGAGGCCTCCGACGCGTGGCAGGGTCGGGGCCTGCGCCCGCGTCTGTTCCCTAGCGTGCTGTAAACGCGAATGCGTAAACGTCCTGCGATAGTGAGTCACTATGCTGCAGCCGAGAGTAGGGGAAAAGGGGCGCACGGATGCTTTGACGCGATGGTCTCTTTCTGTGGTACAATTCCATCTATCTGGAAGGAATGGATTTGAGGCTCGAGATGGAAATTCGATAATAGAGCCGTGTTCTGAAAGAGAGGAGAGGAGACCGTAGACTAATCTATCAGATGGGTAAGGTGTATTCGATCAGATTCGGTAGGCTTCCAGTCTTGAGGCGACATAACAGGATGAGTAAAAGGCTATTACCGAAAGTGTTTTTGCATTAGAGGCGTGGGTGGAATATATTTTGAGCCATTCGTCGACATCAGCTGATTTTGGTAGTGTCAGGACTAGTAGACGAAGCTGAAAGTCTGAGACCCTAACTGCCTCTCACGCTAACACCCACCCATGGCGCTCTTGAGCTCCTCACGACGCACTGCCGATCTTGGCTTGGCAATTCGCCAACTGATGGGGCTACTTGGCTCGCATGTAAATATTCACAACTGAAAAGCCTGTTTGGCAAGCACGGATGTTTTCGGCAATTCTTCATCGGGTCCGTACAATTGCAGGGATAGTGAACATAGAGTTAGGTGGTGTTAATAAAGGTCTTGCGATTTTAATTGATCGTCTGAACGCCGCCCGCATGACGAGATTGGCATGTAGAGGTCATTGCACTGGGCGAGTGGGGAACTAGAATGGATTGTGAGTATTGGTCACGGGGCAAGTACGCGGAATGAAAATCCCTGTCACGTGCACGGAATATACAGCTGTCACTAGGGGATGGCGGCGACATGCGATCACCATCTGGCGTCGGCCACGGAAGAGAGAATGCCTGTATTAGCGTTATATGACAACATAGCACTGGATTCGCTAGGCGTATAGCCACTGCCTCGGCTGTTGCCAGCACACGTTGACGAAGGCCTTTGTTGAAGTCGGCTGATGTCCGGTAGACAACCTGAAAGGCTTCATTACGATCGACTTCGTGATTTTTATCAACAAGGTTTGCGAGGATAGAACTCGGCGTCAATGTAGTTTCACTTCTAGTCATATTGACCGACATGCGTTTACGTAGCCGCCTTCGCAGGTGCCTCGTTTGGCCAATGTATCATGCTCCAGGTGAGCAGGGGTAAGAGTAAATGCCTATTGACGTGGTTTTCAACGGGATTCGATCTTTCCTTCGAAGCCTAGAAGAGGAGAGTTCGTGAAGACCACGCGTAAGTTTGCCGCGGGAAAGTGCTTGTTATCTCTTTCTCTTATCAGCTCGCTTGTTGCATCGCCTAATAAAGGCGGTCTTATGAACACGTCTTTTTCTACAGTTAAGGTAGCAAGTTTTTTTGTTGCATTCGCCAATATTTCTGATTATGAACCATCGCTAAAATGACCAAAGGACTCTGTGTCAGGCTACAATAGCCCCCTCTAGAAGTGTCCTTACAGAATCGCAGTATATGAGGGCTGAATCGCGTGTGTAACACGCATAAACAGACTGTTGGACCCCGTCACCCACGGCACTGTGCAATACAAAAACTTTGTTGATCAAAAGAAAACAATGTGTGCTCTTCATTCTGTCATACCTGTAAATTATAGTTTTATTGCAGTGCATGTAATTGAAACCGCTGTCAGAGTGTTCTTCCCCACCCCCGCCTCGGACACGTACTACAGTTGTTTTGACGCTGAAAATTTTGCCCGTTGTCAAATATTTCGAGCGTGCATAAATCGGTCAACGGGAGTATTCCCCTGTCACCAAAAGTGTCTTCTGCATTGAGGCGTGGTTGGGATAAATTTTAAGTCAATCGCCGACGTCAGCGCATTTTAGTTGTGTATGGATAAGTAGACGGGGCAGATAGACTAAGACACTAACTGCCCCCTTACACTCAATCGTGGTGCTCCTTAGCCGCTCACGACGCACTGCCGATCTTGGCTTGGCAATTCGCCAACTGACGGGGCAACTTGGCTCGCATGAACCTATTCAAAAATGAAAAGCCTGTTTGGCAAACACAAATGTTTTGGGCAATTCACCATCAGACCTATGCAATTTCACTGATAATGAAAATAGTAGAGTTGGATGGGGTTAATAAATGTCTTATGATTATAAGTCATTGTTTGAACGCCGCCCAAATGACAAGATGGCATGTAAAGTTCATCGCAGTGGCGGGGAGGGGGGAGAAAAATAGGATGGATTGGGAGTATTGATCATGGGTCAAGTACGTGAAGTGAAGATCACCTTCACGTGCACGGAGTAAACAACTGTCACCAGGGGATGGCGGCGACATGCGATCACCATCTGGCGTCGGCCACGGAAGAGAGAATGCCTGTATTAGCGTTATATGATAACATTGTACTGGATTCGCTAGGCGTATAGCCACTGCCTCGGCTGTTGCCAGCACCCGTTGGCGTAGGCTCTCGGAGAAGTTGGCTGATGTCCGGTAGACAACCTGAAAGGCTTCGTTACGATCGACTCGGTGATTCCTATCGGCAAGGTTTGCGGACATAGAACTCGAGGTCGATCTAGTCTCATTTTGTCTTACTCAGGTTGGTATGCGTTTACGTAGCCTCCTTCCCAGGCTCCTTGTTCGGCCAATATATCCTGTTCCACAGGAGCAGGAGAAGGAGTAAATGCATACGGTCGTGGACTTAAACGGGAGTCAGTCTTTACCTTTCAAGCGCACGAAGGCAGTCTTATGAACACGTCTTTCTTTTCTGCAGTTAAGGCAGAAGGCTGTTTGGTGTGTTCGTCAGTATTCCTGAGGATGAACCTATTCTAAAATGACCGAAGGTCTGGGTATCGGGCTGCAATAGCTCTCTCTCGATGTTGTCTTTATTATACTTTCACACGGTTAAGGTACGTTCCATTGTATTTTTAAATGACCAGAGGACTGAGCGTCAGGCTGCAATGGTTCCCTTGTATAGGCGAGGTCCGAGTCGTTCTTGGAGCATTCTAGTATATGTGGAGTGGAGACTGAATCGCGCGTGTAGCACGCATAGACGGACTGTTTAACCTCGTCAGCCACTGCACTCGAGCCCACCTCCGGTCATCATAGCTTTGCCCTGCCACCAGGGCATAGTGGATGAGGAGATGTACGGGTCTAGATCGTGGGTGGGATCAGAGTACTACAATTATCACGCCCATTTCCCTATAGGAGGAGGAGAAGAGGAAGGACCGTTAGGGGTTGTTTATTGTGCATAGAAACTCTGTGGTGATCAGAGGCCTCCGATGCACGGATGGTTTGACGCGATGATATAACTCAGAGGTACAATTCCATCTGGATGGATAGGGGACGGAAGGCAGGACTCAATAAAAGGGTTGGTATTCATAGTTCAATCGGGAGGAATGGATCTGAGGCTCGAGATGGAAATTCGATAATAGAGCTGTGTTCTGAAAGAGAGGAGAAGAGGCCTTTAGTCTCGTCTATTAGATGGGTAAGCTCTATTCAATCAGACTCAGCAGACTTACAGCCTTGACGCGACATAGCAGGATGAGTAAAAGGCTATTAACGAAAGTGTTTTTTGCATTAGAGGCGTGGGTGGAATATATTTTGAGCCATTCGTCGACATCAGCTGATTTTAGTAGTGTCAGGACTAGTAGACGAGGCTGAAAGTCTGAGACTCTAACTGCCTCTCACGCTAACACCCACCCATGGCGCTCTTGAGATCCTCACGACGCACTGCCGATCTTGGCTTGGCAATTCGCCAACTTGGCTCGCATGTAACTATTCACAAATGAAAAGCCTGTTTGGCATACACGGATGTTTTCGGCAATTCACCATCGGGCCAATATAATTGTAGGAATAATGAAAATCGTAAAGTTGGGCAGGGTTAATAAATGTCTTGTGATTATAGCTCATTGTTTGAATTCCGCCCGCATGATCAGATCGGCATGTAGAGGTTATTGCACTGGGTAAGGGGGAGAGGAGAAGCAGAATAGACTGTGGAGTGAAGGTTATTGTCACGTGCACAGAGTGAAAAACTAACGCCAAGAGGCGGAGGCGACATGCCATCACCGTCTGGCATTGGCCACTGAAGAGGGAGTGCTTGTATAAGTGTCTTCTGACAACACAGCACTGGATTCACTGCCCGTTTAGCCACTGCCTCGGCTGTTCGTGTAGGTCCTTGTGATAGTTGGATGATGTCCGGTAGACAATTTAAAAGGCTTCGTTACAACGAATAGGTGATTTCTATCAGGAAGGTGTGCGAGAATAGAACTCGAGGTTTACCTAGGTTCACTTTTACTTACCAATTTTTGTATGTTTTATTACACCTTCCTTCCCAGGTGCTTCGTTGTTCGGCCAATATATCCTGTTCCACACGAGCAGGGCAAAGAGTAAATGCATATTGATGTGGTCTTCAATGGGACTCGGTCTTTACCACCCAAGCGTGTGAAGGCAGTCTTATGAACCGGTCTTTCTTTTCTGCAGTTATGGTTGCAGGCTTTTGGGTTCGGTCGCCATTATTCCTGAGGATTAATCGATTCTAAAATGACCGAAGGACGGAGTGTCGGGCTGCAATAGCCCCTTCTCGACGTGGCAAATACCGTAGCTTCACGTAGGTAAGGCAGGAGTCGTCCCCACAGAAGCCCGGCATATGAGGATTGGATTGCGTGTGTACCACAGTTATGCTGACTGCTTCACCTCGTCAGCCACTGCACACGAGCTAACCTCCGTGGCATTGCTCTCCCACCAGAGCAAAGTGGGTGAGTAAAGAAACGGTCTGCGATAGATGCAGTTCGAGTAACCGGTGCTGTGCCCAGCGCTTGGTGATTGTGGTCACTTCCAATGGTGGGAAGCTTGTGGTTTGGGGTGTAATCGTCTGTTCGGGGCACCTTATGTATAGAATAAAACCTTTTATAATAAATGGATATACACTCATCGATCGCTTACAGGACTAACTCCGTCCCCTTCTGTCGTTTGGTGCACTCGATATCTACCAGCAGCTGTAGAGCGGTTAGTATACTATACCGAAAAAATTACCGGCGAAAACAAGGGAGATTGGAATGGCAATTTCTGACTTATTCACCGTCATCAGCCAGACATATACAACCCCACCTGGGGCTCGAACCCGTGTCTTTTCGGTTAGAAATCAAACGTTCTGACCATTTAATTACGGGCTCCTTTTCTTGCCGGCTTCGATTGGGAATATTAACATTGGTGGATAGATGGCCGCTATGGGCTCCCTTGTAATGTTTTTGTGCTTCTTCCAATTGTTGTATCACCCCTGGAGAGGTAAGCACTCCTGCAGATCGAAGACAACGCCAAACATTTGTGCTACGGAGGTGGGACCCCCATGTACTCACGGTAGTCGGCGATGAGAACCGGCCAGCTGAGTCATGCCCGCAGTCAAGCCGCCCACGCCATGCTTCGAGCAAACGATACGACCGCCCAAACAGTGTGGGCAGTGGCTGCAGACGAGAAGGCTTTAGAATGCCCACAGCATACGCCATGAATGTTCTAGAAAGACGGGAACCTTATAAATGCGCCGGAGTGGACGAGCTTAAAGACCCCGCAAACCCCGCTTTATTTGTCTGGCGTTCAATAAAGCCGTTGCTGTCGGACACGCCCTCTTGCCTTCTTCTGCCTACTAGTCGGGTAAGAACAGACTGGACTATAATCGTCTGTGTACTCTGATCCCGCCTGACACCCAGCTTCGCTATAGCTCTAGAAAGCCGCGCAAAGCTCACCGGATACACCTCGGTGAGTGACAGGCGAATACAGCATGTGCGACCTGCGTCGCTCAGTGTGAAAATGACCCCTTACGCTGTGACAAACTGACGCAGGACGTTTTGAAATTCTTGCAACTTTTGATTTGTTTCAAAAAAATCGGTGTCCGTTCAAATCGTTCACTTGGCAAGCTCGAAGAATGTGAGATATTGGAATCTGTTGATATGGTAACTTTGGTGTAAACTCTGCGGATTTTGACCACGGTGATTCCGATCCATGGAAAAAAGTTGGGATTTTGCATCGGAAGTCGCGCGACCTCCTTAATACCCTGTCGGTATGAGCTAAACAAGTGTTGTTTATTAGTACTAAACGGTGCAGAATGAACAAAAATTTACTCTGATAAAAGCCGATTACACTTGGATAAAACTTTGCTGTTTAAGGGACTAAAAGAAACAACCTCCTGAGAAACTGCAATTGTTCCTTTGTCAAGTCAAGACGGCCACATCGAACTTAAGAGATCCGAGCGAACACGGACCTACGACGAACTCCTCTGAAGAGAATGCAGACTTACAAACAACGTCCATCGAGTGAAAACGCGATTCCCAGGAAAAAATTTGAAGAAGACGATTCGATCGTTGGGAAAAAACTTCTATTCGCCTTAGGTTTCGAGATCCGTCGCGTATTCTTCATCAGAGACGTCTCTGATGATGATAATTGATGGTGCATAACGCCAGCGGCCGTCATATCTCACCAACCTCCTACAAAATGCCGAGACAGCACAAGAGTAAAAACGGCCGCTCAGTCGAAGATAACCAAAGTAGGCTGTAGGAGCCTAAACCGCGAGTGTATCGAAAGGGGTGAAGACTACGAAGGTTAACTCTAACACCTACCATCTTCCTGGCCCATGGTTCCTTTAGGGGATGAAAGAAGACGGTGGTAAAGCTAGATTGTTAGAAACAGTGTATTCTGCAGAAGGATAGGAGAACAGATGGAAAGAGTTTTGTCTCTCGGATAACCGCAGTCCGGCTGCCGGGGCATCAATTCTGGAGTGACGAGGGCATCAGGCATTGCCGCAGTGTCGATGCATGCTTTGTTACGGCGGCCAATAGCGCAGCTCATGTCTAGACTAGAGTGAGCGCGTGACCTTGAGATGGGCTCACGCGGCTTTGCAGGCTAAAGGCGCCATGCATCGGCAGCTGATCTTGGGTTCCAAGTGGCCGCAAGAGGTCACTACAGATGTGCTTAAAGCACGACAATTGTTGCGACCAGTTCCGCATAGGAGGATAAGGGGAAGGACCAGTAGGAATTGCTTATTGTATAAAGGAACTCTGTGGTGGTGGTCAGAGGCCCCTGACGCGCTGCAAGCCCCGGGCCTGCGCGCGCGTTTGTGAATGCGTACCCGTCCTACAAGAGTGAGTCACTGACCGCTTTTTCGGTCAATAGCAATTTACGACACCTCTGATTGGCTGTCCCAAAGGCAAGCCGAGAACTGCAAGCCTTTGGTCTATTGCGTGGACTGACGTCACGGCAAGCCATTAAAATATCTGATCGTTCGTAAGGGAGAGTGGATCAAGCTCATCGAAATGTCCGCTGCACTACAAATCAATTCTGACGAGCAATTTCATGTTCGCAGCTTATTACCTCTCACCTTCGCGAAACTGACTCCAATTCTGTTAGTTCCCTTAATAACCGAGCCACAAGAGACCTAGTGAACCACTAACTTTGGTTGCCCACTGACGAGTTGCAGTTAGTAGCTTTTCTCATCGACCCCTCCTTTATGCTGAACTTGGTTAGGTTTGACCCAGCTACTGGGTATACGGCGCGTCCGCAGGTATTTAGTAGTAGAACGCCATTCAGTGAAGGTTAACTTTAAGGTAAGCAGTCCGCCGAATTTTCGATTGCGGACCAGAACGCGGAGGATTTAGGTCTGCAGCGAATTCCTACTCCAGCGCCACTCCACGCAAGAGGTCACGTGATCGCAGTTCTCGACTTGCCTCTGGGACAGCCAATCACGGGTGCCGTAAATCGCTATTGGCCAAGCAGTTGATCAATCAACCAGTGACCCACTCTCGCATGGCGTATATTTCTTTACACCCACAGCACGCTAGCAGACAGATGCGCGCGCAGGACCCGGGCCCGCCGCGTGTTGGGGTCTCAGACCACCGCTGAGGTTGTGTACTCAGTAAACAATTCCTACTGTTGGTTCCCCTTCTATTCATATACAGAACTGAGCACGATAATTGTAGTGCTCTCACCGCATTCACGACTTAAATCCCCACAGGCCTGGTGCACCGAATGCCTTCTATAATGTTAGAAAGTACAATGACGGCAATGTGGCGCGGCAACAGAGACTAGCCATTAATTTATTTTGCTTGTCATGACTCCGTTATGGCTAAGATCTTGATTATAACTGCCTGAAGATAAAACTTCGAACAAACAGCCCGAGCGACATTTGGGGGCCCGCCTGTACTCAACATCCCCAGGAAAACTCACTGACAATATCTGCTCCGAATATTATGGTCTGCAAGGACCGACACGGTGCTGTGGTGCAGGCGTTTAGTGTTCCAACTCGATCTCTTAATCGAAAACGAAATCTTAATATTGGAGGCTAGAAGTTGCTTACATTCCTGGGTCCTGGTTATCAGGTGCTAATGACGCGCAGTCTTCATCAGTAAGACATGGATGACTGCTGCCTTTCGGAAGTCCGAATCTTCGGCACAGGCGCTCGACAAATGAAGTTTCCGGAGGTCAACTCCTGCTTTACTTAACACCACAGCCGCCCATGTGACAATTCTGATACACCCTGTGGGGAGATAGCCCCAAAATTAGCAAAACTTTATCCAGGCCCTACTCGCTCGGGAACTATTCACTGAGCCTCTGGCATACGTATTACTAAACACTAGCTGACCGCCATGTGGATAGACAATCTTAATCTAGTAAAGTCCATTCAAGCTTCCGCAGCTGGGTTTATGATAACAGACGAATGTCTGGTTCAGAAACGGGCAACGCCCATGGATCAGAGCATGTATACACATGCCTCGAATCCACTTTGGTGGCCGTTAGCGCTACTCGGAATCCATAATCAGTCGCACGTTAATTTTCGCCGCATGCTGACTCATCGCGTCTCTGGCATCAGGCGTAAACGTGCGCACCTTTTCTTCCTCGCACTGGCCTCAATCCATCCAATGAGATGCCCGCGTTAGTAGACTAGCCTCATTAGTAGGTTGACCTCAACCCGTCTGGACACAAACCTCAACGCGGTGGCTGCGGCCCAGACCTCACTTCGGGCCACGCCGCTCTAGCGGAAAGACGTGTACTCCGACAGTCAAATCTCCTCTAACCTGTTCTTTAACCCCTCTGTTCAGAATATACTGTTCCTAAAGATCTGCTCTTCCCATGACTCCTCTCTTCTCCTAAGGTACCAGAGCCTGAAAGATCGCGACCTTTAAGGTTAACAAACCAACAAACCAGCAAACCAACACGTTCAAATACCAATGCAAACCCGACAACAAGGAGCAGCTGGATATTTAAACGCGTTCAGAAACAACGTAGCTCAAGTCAAAAAGTCATTCAAAAACCAAGGCTAGTTTTCTGCACTGGACAACTGACTCCATGGGTCCATGGGTAATTAATGCACTCCTGTCATGCAGGTTTCATTTCCTTCGCTGGCGTGCCTTCGACCAGGCGCTAACGTGTGCAACTTGCCTCTCCGTCCTGGCCTCAACCCAGAGCGGCTTGACCTCAATCCGTCTAATAAGATGATCACGCTGGTGGACCAGCCTCAATTTGTCTGGACACTGACCTTATCGCAGGGGATTAAAGCTAAGAAGGTTTAACCCTAACAGCTACGATCTTCCAAGCCCATGGTTCATTAGGATAGAAGAAGTCTGTGAAGGCCAGAATAGTAGGAATAGTTTATTCTGTAAACAGAGGAACGGAAAAAAGCAGGAAAAAGTTTGACCTTGGAGCGCACGTCTCTCCACTGGAGCGGTGTGGTTCGAAGTGAGGAGGGCGTCGGGAATCGCCGGGATATCAGTGCGTGCTCTGTTAGGGCCACTAATCACGCGGCTAATGCCTAGACTAGCGGTCATGGCGCGACCTTGATATGGGCTAAGGCTGGCGTGGGTGCGCGGGCCTTACAGGTCAAAGGCGCCATGCATCAGCGGTGAATCGTGGGTTCCAAGTGGCTTCTAGGGGCCACTAAAACCTCAATGCGGTGACTGCTGCTAGATTGCACTTCGGACCTGGGCACCTCCAACCGTCAACACTTCCTCCTAAATATTCTTCAACCCTTCTGTACAGAATATACTATTCCTATCACCCTGGCCTAAGGAACCGGGTCTGGAAGATCGTAGGCCTTCGGGTTCACTCTATTAGTCTTAACACCACGCGATACCACAGTTAAATTGTCACGTGCCTAACGCCTTGATGTCATAAAATTATGACTTGCCAGCTTAGGCCCAGAGAACAGAGATCAGGTCTCGTTTTTCAGGCCGTTGCATATGGTCGTTATTAGCATCATCCGTGTGAGGCAACTAAAAGTACTATTAAATTAATCTGACGATGCCGCGTTGACTGGCTAAGGAGAAAAACCTTGCAGTTGTCTAACTAAGCACCTTTATCCCTCCAGATCCCGTGAAGAGTTTTCTTTTAAAAACCCAGAAAAAGTCAGTAGAGTGGGCTAAAAATGATAGCAAAAACTGTTTGGCTGACTAAAATAACCATCTCCACGGAATAGGCCTCAAAAACGATCAAATTATCCGTTAATTTAGGGGTAGTTCCACTGCACTAAGCGCCTCTGTGGACCGGAGTTTTCCACTCAGATCTAAAAGAGCATCCACTCACTTACAGAGTATAATTCGAAATCAGAAAGTCGTTTTGCCTTAATTTGGACCTTTATTCCTCCTTGCCAAAAAACCCAATCATCATGCCTTTTGGATTCGGCAAATTTTGTGCTTACTTCATCCGATAAAACAAGCAGTAATCATGAGGTGTCGCCGAAAACCAGCGCACGGTAACGTAAACATCAAAGGAGCAGGAGGCTATAACCCTAAAACAGTTACTATACACATAATGCCTACGCCGTGCTAATGAATGACTTACCTGGCGCCCTAGCTTAGCGTTGGGATACCCCCAAAAGAGCCCCAAAGGGGACGTTCGACAGTGTCCAGCTAGGACAACCGCAGCTGAGCACATAGCGGCAGAATACTGTCAAAATAGGATTTTTTAATAGAACCATTTGGAGACGGGGCCAGTTGAGGCTGGACCCGAAAGTCTTCCTCTATTTCAGAAACTGATCTGCACCAGTGGTTAATTTGGTTACAAGAAAGCCACTTTTTTCCTTTGCGTTGGGTGCGGTTTAAGCACGTAGGATCTCTGTTTCCGCGTACCAGGGCTTTGCTGTTCCTTTCTATAAGGTTGCTCGTACCCTTTGTTGAGATGTGAACTAGCGATAGTTTCAAGTGTACTCCTAGCTGTACTGCTTCAGAATTAAATAATATGCTGTGTTGTCGTTCCGTGAAAATATTATTATCTGTGGAAGGTTAGGCGTACATATAACCACTCCCCTTCTTTAAATGTTACCAAAGGTGAGGTGTCACCGTTTAATTACGTATTGTTTGAATCCGCAAGGAAGAACACAAAAAGAATGGCGCAAAAGTGGAAGTCTTTAGTGAACCTAATACAGCATATTTAAGGCAAGAAGACGCGTGAACAGCCATATCCAATCAGACAAGTCAGATACTGTCCTTGAGCGAGTAGCGATTTGATTGGCTTATGACTCATCCGGTTGGCGTGTTGGAGTCCATAGCCTGGTCACAGCTTTGCGCGGCATCATCACTTGCGCCGCGTGTAGGCAGATCGATAGCCTGAGGCGAGCGGGACTCGCTAGGGCTGTCTGCTCACGCGTCTGTTAAGGCGGCTCCTAATATCTCTTTTAAATCTAGTGATAGTGGCAGAACCCAACACCACACAGCACCGACGTTATTGTTGAATGCTGTTGATAATGCTGTCAATGAGAACAGTGCCAGCAAAAGTAGTGTTGCTCATCGATCGGGACTGAGTCGTCCCAGGATATCTTGGGGTCCACTCGCGAGTCTGGCCAGCACCCGCACAACAGCTAATATTACAGGTGGAATAACGTCACCAGTCAGACATGTCCAGCCCAAGGTGTCGTAAAACCTGAGGATCGAACTCGCAACCTGTGGGCTAGAAGTCGAACGCTCTAACTATTGAGCTATAGGCTGATTTTCTTGCCAGTTTCAATCAGAGATATTAACTTTCGTAGATAGAGTTTCACCGATCGCTTACGGAACTGACTCATCCCATAATGTCTTCAGACTCGTTCTTGAGCTCCGGCCAGTTGTCTCTCAGCAGCTACTATAATTGCCAGAAGCATATTGTGGTTTCTTAGCCGTCCTCAGCCACTTAATGGTTCGAGCATTGCATTTTTGACCAACAGGTACTGAGTTACATTCTTAGGAGTTTAAACACCTAGGGTTGGGTAAGGTTACAGCTAAAAGACCAGAATTAACCATTTCCTTCTCCGTTGTCTTTGTTGGTAATGTCTTGGTGTCAGCAAACCCAATACCAAACAATACCACGCCATATCAAAGTCCACGTTTCTATATTATGGATTTGCCAATAAGCCCTACACAATTTGCCCTTACGACTACACCTTTAAATTTATAATTACCGGGCAAATAGTCAAAAGTCCCCTGAATAATTTTAGTTCAAGGACTGCTTCGCTAAGGTTTTTGGAACATTTGTGCGGCCGAAACTGGAGTTCGATATCCAGACCCTGGACCGCGAAAAACCTCAATTCTCTCGATAAGGTTCATAGACGTGCAACACAACTTGTGACCGGACAGGGCTCATTACCCCAGTCATTTCCTTCTAAATTACTTCGTGGGACTCACATGTTCGCTGGCATTGGCACTGAATAGCGGTTCTGGAAGCATGAATTTTAAAAACATAGCCATCTAAAATGGAAGATAACACTGTGGAATACAAAGAAGTAAACTATTAAATAAAAACAAAGTCGTTTGCAGATAAAAGCACGTGTTTATTCACTGCCTTAAGTAAATTTGTGACCAGTTAATTACAACGCATATTTAACTTAGTAAAACAAAAAGCCTTTCAATGTCACTAAAGCAGCATGGAAAAAAGCTATAATTTTGGGATACGGAATGTGTGGTAATATAGCTTATACTGGTGGGGCATTAGGAGATGCAGCAGAGAAAATGAAAGAAATATATAAAACTCAAACAGGAAATAGTAGATAGAAGTATTCTAAAAAGCTAATATGTAGAGCAAAGAAATGAAACATTCAATAAACTAACATAAAGTACCGTTACTACTGGTCTTTTATTACAGAATTCTGGGGGTTTTGGTTCCCGTTATTTTAACTATAATAGACTGTTACCAAATGGGAGTTAACCGGTGTCAACTTTGCCCTCTTAAATGACACCACAGACCACGTCTTGTGTGAGGTACAAGTATGGGCTGCAAGAAGATCACAGGCCATAAAATTCCGGCCCGCCGAAGCACTAAATGGGTGCTAACTGTTTCCTCGAACTACGGGAAAATGGATTTGCGAAATTTCATACGTAACTTCAAACGCCAGCTCTTCTGGACGATAAGTGTTTTTTATGGAATACAGATCATCAAAGTAACAAGTATTTCGTTACCAGATGAACTTAGTCATGTAAGTAGTCAAGATTTCTCAGTCTGTGTAAATATTTTTCACTGTCGAGACTTGGTTTGGTGGTTTGGCACTGGATATAATGCTCAAATTAGTTTTTCAGTCTGGCTAAACCGAGGCGTAGTAAAGTCCCTATCTCACAAGATTGACAGCGGTCACCGGATAGACGTCAACTGAGCGTTCCAAGTCATTTATAAAGTGCTAGCGTTGGCCGAAGACCAACTCCCCATATGTTCTCACACCTCTGAGACGGTGGTGACAGGGCGACATGAACTAATTGTCACACCCCTTCTCCCTCCCCCTCTTTGGTCCCTTAATATGACTTGAATCTGACGCCTTGATCCCTGTCACCTCCTCACCTTACGGACTACTGAATGACTGTAGCGGGTCGTGCCTGCCTGACTAGCTCGCGTCGAAGTGCACTTTCCCAAATGCTCACCGATGTGCTTTCTCGACGTCTCGATCAGCCAATCATAGTTCTCGCATCTATGAGGCGACGAATGAGGAGCTTGCACGCGTGCCCGACGCAAGTTGCCTCTCTGCCCAAAATATCCAGGCCGACCTACCCAATGAAAGATTTCCCTCTATCTGTCCTCTGGCCCGACTACTATCAGACCTCACTTGGGCCCGGTCAACCTACTGATCGGACGTATCTCTCCCAAGTCGATCTATTCTCCTCTTCCGTTGTGTACCCAATAAACTCTTCCATCTACTCTGGCCTTTAAAGACTTCTCTCCTCAGCACTGAGTAAATATGGTCTGAAGATCGCAGTTGCACGGTTAGACGCACTTAACCCCCTGCGATAGGCGTTTTGGCCGAGTCCTGGCTCGATCTGACAGAACCTAACCTCACGATGTGGCCGGAGTCTGCCATAATTAGAAAGCGCCTGTTAGACCAACAGCAGCGTCCTCCAGAGGGTACTCCCTTGCACCCATCGGGACATTCAATTTACGATGGAGGTAGAAGAAAACAACCAGCTGGCCTTCCTGGATGTCCTCGTTTGCCACAAAGACGATGGTGGCCTTAAAACTAAAGTGTTCAGGAAAGCAACCAACACTATGCAAGTCCTGAACTACAACAGCAACCATCCAATCGGTCACAAACGCAGCTGCGTAAGAGCGCTATTCCGGCGCGTCGAGACGCATTGCAGCGAAGTGGAAGACAAAATTGCTGAATTACAATACGTTCGACGGGAACTGAGAGCGAATGGATACCCGCACAATTTTGTCAACCAGTGCATTCTCAAACGAGAGACGAAGCCACGTCCAGCTGTTCCAAACGTTTGGCGAGCTCTTCCGTACGTTAAAAATGTATCGGAAGCGGTCAGCCGTCTACTCACCCCACTTGGAGTTGGAGTTGCACACAGGCCGGAAGCAACCATCAGACGCCGGGTCATGAGGCCGAAAGACCCACTGCCACGGCAGGAAACGGCTGGAGTCGTTTACCGGATCTGGTGTAGTTGTGGACAAAGCAACTACGTCGGAGAAACCGGGAGATTACTCCAGACGCGAATGGCCGAGCATGCAGCGGCGGTGAGGAAGAAAGACGTCAACTCCCAGGTTGCAGCTCACTCAACGGGACCCGGCCATATTTTCAAGTTTTACGAGGCCGAAATCCTCGCAAGAGGGGACAACCGCGTGAGCCGCGAGCTGCTCGAGTCATGGTTCTCAGGCCCCCAGTCCATCAATAAGGGCAACGATTTGGCGTTCCCATACGGTGTACTGAGAAATTTCCTGAACAAGAAAATCAGTCACGTGGGAAGGACTGGGCGTAACTGACGACAGCGGGCCTAATTGTCGAGCAATTATCCAACTTACATCCGACGCGGACAAGAACGCTGTTGCAATTAATGAGCAATCACCGGACCAATTAAGACCTCCAGTGGTGGCTACGTGAACGGACAATTATAGTACACATGTGGGTGACCGCTGTGAACTATAAATACCGTGCAATCTGTGCATGTATCACCCCCTATCTGCGCATGTCTCAGACCTGTTTACGATTACCTATGACTAAGGATTCCCGACGGAATCCGAAACGTCAGGAAAATAAAGTCCTTGTTCCAGTGATCGCATCTTCTTCTTCGGAACTGCTGCCTGGAACTCGTATATTCTCCTCTATTGGCATTCCAATATTTGAGGCATTTCAGGAAACCTGCATTTTTATAATCTGGTTTTTTTCTTCAATACGTCAAACAATAATACAGATAAGGAAAAGCTACAGATACGCATCAACAACCCTTCTAAATACAATAAAATACAAACGCATACAGCAGTTTTTAAAAAATATTCCACTGCATATCGTAATTCCCTACCCATTAAAGCCCTAAACCGCAGTTTTCGTAGGACAAAATGCTGGGATTAGGACTATATGAGGTGCACTACTTAAACTACTGTTGCCGTAAGATCATTCAGAACTAACCGCATTTCGAAGCAAGAGAACAACCCAAACATTATCAAAGGAAATAACATTAAAATTACTGGCTGGTTGCTTCAGAATTTTCTTACATATCTGGTGGAAGAGATCAAAAAGTTCAGTTGGAATTGCTTATTTGCCCCTCGGGCCTGGGAATAAGAACATCCCCCTGCCCCCTATTAAAACTTTCCTTGCGCTATATTCGAGAAGGGCTACATATTGCACAACCCTCATCTTAATCCCAGCTTTCTTGGAAACTAGGGCGATGGTTCCTGCACGGAAGAGGGGGGTTCAGGAGTTCCCGACATTTTTTCAGTAACCGTGGGCAGTATTTAACCGCTTTTGGTCCTCCTACACTGAAATACAGAAACGGCAAGCCGTGAGCCGTCATCCGCACACACAGAGAGTGGATCTGCTTCCAGGTCCCGAGTGCGCCAACACGTGCAGTGAGGGTGTGGCTGACGTTTGTTTTGGTGCGCCTGTTGCAGCACCGCAGTTTCTTGTGGCGCGCGCTTGCACGTACGCAGTCCTTCGGCTGGCGTTACGGGAGTATTTTGTGGCATTTTTAATGAGACATTTACAACACTCCTATAGTAGTGGGTTAAGTTAATAGGGAAAGCCTCAACTGCTGGGAGCTTCGGGCTACGTTCCTTGTGGGGAGAGAAGAAGTGGGATGCCAGGTAGAATGAATAGTATATTCTGTACAGAGGTAGTGGTGGATAGTTTTGACGAAGTTTTGGGCCATACGAGCGTGCGTCCGCATCCGAAAGGGTCAGTGTAAGAACTATGTGAGAGTGTCAGTGTTCACAGTGACGTCATATGTGCGTCAGCATCAAGAAAATGATTGGCCAGTCTGGAGCGGAGAATGCAGACGTTGATGTGTGCGCACGTGGAAGCCATTGTGAGAGGTTGAACGTCGGCGCGGTTTGCGGCACCTGTGATTGGCTACCCCATTGGCTGGTTTTAACTTGCAATCACATGACGGCAGGGTCTCTACAGCATTCTCGCTGCGTTGGCATCCGAGCCGTTCACTCGTCCTAATTTTTTCTGTGTGAAATGCTGCGTTTTTGGGTAGGTGTGGTGGTGCACCTTGACACGAATTCAGACCATGCCAGACACCTGAAACCCCTCATCCCTGCTTCCCCCAGTTCTCGCGTTCATCTTTGTCGACCATTGGCATGATGACTACACGGCAGTTGGGCTAGGCTGTTTCTGTGAATGTTTGTCATCCTTGCCCTACTCGCGTGGATAATGACTTTACTCAAGTTAAATAGCAGCAGAGAATATGGAGGCGGGAGATCATTGTGCTTGTTAATCAAATGCGGGCTCTGAAACTATGATCCGATCAACCAGGATTGGAGTGCGAATTCAAAACGCCAGGCTATAGAGGTGGTTATGTCGAAAAAAAACAAAGGTCTTCCAAATCGGAAGTCAGGAAAGACATAGTAGATAGTAGTTGCTTTTTTACCGTCAGAAATTAGCTTTTTAAGGGCCCTCTCACGCGCTACTTGCCAGGTTTGTCTTCAAGCGAGTTGTGATAGTGTGTGTCCACTGCTGGAAAGTCTTGATCTTGGGATTCTCCTATGTCGCATACAGCCAATCAAATGAAATGGCGCTGATTGATTGGCTCCCAGCTTACACGTGCCTCAGGTGGCGAGTCGACCGGGAGCCTGAGACGGACAGGACAACGGGGGGCTCTATCAGCGATTGAAAAAGCACGTGCAGGCAGCTTTTCAAAAGCGAGTTCGCAAGGATTGGCAAGCGAAGGCAAGGTTATTCATAGCAGTAGTCCTGAACGCGGACTGCCACAGGGCCAATAACCTTATTTTTCCGGCAATCGGATCCACTTTTCCTGAAAATAAATAAGATCGTCAGACCAATTTAACTTGTGCCATAAGAATAAAAGGCGTTTAATAGTGTAATCGGTGTCCCCGAATCAAGACAATCCCAGAGATGCGAGTGAATATAATGACGCAAAGAAAGTACAGCAGTTATGTGACTTTCGCATCCGCATGCAAGATACTTCACACACAACCACATTTCGAAGCAACTAAACAGTTAGGAGCCGGCCTAACCGACTTGCTCGCACCCTACCCTGGCGGGCAAGATTAACTACCCCCCAGCCCTAAGTTCCTTGGAAATCAAGAAGTTGGTTCCTGTCCATGTATCCCGCAGGGAGCAGGGGGAGCTATAAGGGTTCCAGACGCCGCTTTTTGATAACCGTGGGCAGTAGCTAACAGCAACTGGTCTTCTTGACAATCAAAAAGTAGAAAGTACAGGCACGGCAAGCTGTGAGCCGTAATCCGCACGCACACAGAAATTGGATCTGTTTTCAGGCCCCAAGTGCACCAGCACGTGCAGTTGGGGTGTGGCTGGCGCTTGTTTTTATGCGTCTGTCAAATGTGCCTGTGGCAGCCTCGCAGCCATTCTGCGGCGCACGCTTGCACGTACGCACATAGCCTAGCATTCTGAGGGCTTGTTATAGCCTTTATGGCACTCCCAATGCATCAGGATCCAAGTCGCTCACCATGCTTCTTGTTGTTTTTGTGTGAAGTCCCGTGTTCGCGCGTAAGTGCACCTTGACGAAAACACACGTCATGTCAGACCCCAGCACATGTCGAAAGGTCACGAAATTAACAACAAGTTCAGGGCAGACGGCTAGGGTTGGACTGTGTTTACTGTGAGAATGAGCTTACGAAAGGATCTGCAGAAACAAGCTGCTCTCAGTCTCCTTTGGCCAGTTGTTGTGCATGTGTGTGTGTGTGTCTTGCTCTCCTTTCAGCGCCGCCCACGGACGCCATTTGACCACGGAGCATGGGTAGTGCCTTTCAATCGTTGACTGACTGGTTACCCCTCTCAGAAGGGTGTCGGCCCAGGCTTCATGCAGGGCCGCTCTCACCTTTCTGAGATCCAATGGTCTGTATGCACATGCAATGCCAGTTTTCAGCCAACCACGGTCCCTGCGGCCTGGAAGGCGCTGGCACTTTCTATCACTTCTGATTCCCTGTTGGTGACTGCGCTCGCGCTCTCACTGGGTTTCAGGCCCCACTGCCGGTGCCCGAAAAGCTAGGTGGTCACTATGTGGTGGGGAGAGAGTGAGGTCGACCTCGGCGCGTTTCTTCCCTCACTGTAATAAATCTGAATGCGTCTAAATCTATCACGGTGCGCTAAAAGCCGTGGCTTGGAGGGTCTGCTAACTGACGGGAAAACTCGGGCCCCCTACGTAGCTGCTCCTTCTGTACGCGAGTATCTTTGTGTGCGTACTGAAGGAGAGGGAGGACTGAGAGTCAGGCTGCAATGGCTCCGTCTTAATGTGGCCTTTATGGCGCTCGCGCGCAGTCTGGAGCATACCTAGCGAGATGGCTGTGTCAAGTGTGCGCGTGCTGAGTGTTTATCGCGCCAGCCATCTACACCCTCCCTCATCCCCGGTCTTATTGACTTTGTCTTTACACCGGAAACGGAGGTGGGAGTGGCGAGCGAGCGGGTAGATACTGCGCAAATCTGCCTAAACTCTTGTTTTTTCTCGCACGAGTTCTCTGTGGTGCCCATCGTCGAAATCGACGGGGGAACTGTCGTCGTCGTCGTCTTGTGTGTGTGTGTTTGTGCGGGACTACAGGAACCCCGAAACCCCCCTTCGTTGCCTGCAGCCAATCAGGAAGTGGTGAAAACTGATTGGCTTTGAGCTGTCGCAAAGAGGGTGGCGCGTGCGGTGCTGTAACGGATCAACCAGGAGCATGTGGGATAGAGGTTCACGCGTGCGTATGCAAAGGTAAGCAGATGAAGAAAAGGTGAGTCGGCGCAGTGGTGCTCATCACGGGCTGCCGTACACCCTCCCCTGCTTACGACTGCTTCAACTCTGCCATGATACCAGCCTGAGAGGGATGCAGAGGAGAGCTTGCGGTCGATGCAGTGCAAGTATACGATCAGTATAAATTAATTTGCAGGAAAGTCACCGCCCCTGCGCTCACCATCTTGCGGAGCACATGGTCGACCACGTCGGGGTGCGCACTAATGAAAAATGCCGCACAGAGGGGGGAGAAATGTGACCGCACGCCTATATTCAGGTCCATGCTTCGCCAGCCACCTGCGCTAGAGTTCGCTTATGAACTTCTTCACTCTGTCTTCTTTCCGGACCCAGATGTGAGAAGAAGATGAAGTGCGGAAAATGCTACGCAAGACTGCTATCAATAATTCGCGCACAAAGCACTGTCTCTGAGCCTACCCTGGTGTGAGGTACACAGTTTACTTGGCTGCCAACGACAGTTGCATTGTCTACCCTCACTTAGTGCCTGGCTGCAGTCAAAACAGAGCTCACGTGCACGGACGTACTTCTTGCCCGAACCTAACCTAACTCTTGAAATTTCAGGGTCAAAATTTGTGTTAGAAATTTAGCGTATACTTTCTCTTCTTATTCCCAGCTTTTGAATGGATTGCATAGCAAGAAATCATTTTAGTAAGGCCATCTGTACCTTGGTTCTTTGTAATGAGGGACAACGGCCAGAATTTGTCAAACTTGGAGGTTGCCGGATATCCAAGAATTTCTCTGTGCTGTTTAAGATGACGGAACCGAACCTTTCGTATTTTTCGTTGTGTTATAAAAATTTTGTATTCCTTACTGAAGCTGTAGTGCTTTTCTTAGTTGATTAAAGTTTTAAATTTACTGTAGATTGTTCATTACGATTCCAAATCTTCAGTTCATGCGTTGAGGTCGGTTTGCGAGTGATTATGAATATTTCGTAGATTTCGGCATTTGTCATGAATAAGATCAAGCAAGTAAAAATAAGCAAGTAAAATAAAATGAGAGAATGTAGAATGACAAAAGTTTAAAGGTCCAATCAACGGTAAGTGAAGGGTGAGAGGGTGTCCAGAAATAAAGGGGGCAGATCCTAGTCCTGTTAAGGGCTATCGCAGTGGGGGTTAAGTGAGTCAAACCTGGCAACCACGATCTTCAGATTATGGTTACCTAGCAGAGGAGGGAATTTGGTAAAGGCCGGAGTAGTTAGAAGAGTATATTGTGTACACAAAAGAACGGGGAATAGATGAGAGAAGATTGACATGGTAGAGCCCGACCACCAAGGAGATCGACCGGGTCCCAAGTGCGGCTTTAGTAACAGTCAGGACAGTAGACAGTGAGAGCGCATTCATTGGCTAAGTCGGCCTTGAGATTTTGGGCAAAGAAGCAGCTTGCGTCAGAAACGCGTGCAAGCTTGCTATTCGTCGCTTGGCCAAAACCGCGTAGATACGGGAACTGTGATTGGCTGATCGAGACGTCAAAAAACCGCATCGGTGAACCTATGGGAAAGTGCACTTCGATACGAGCTAGTCGTTCAGGCAACGACCCACTACAGTTGCACATAATGGTTGAACTGCCAGTTTGTCTGCCACCTTTCGCTTTCGATTGACGTCTAGAAAGGAACATCTGTGAATGTATTTAGTTTGGTCGATCGTCCTCTATACTTGTCTGCTTTTTTGGACTAGTTGCCAAAGTTCAAACAATTTAGTAAGTCTTGGCCTAGGATGCTTTAGTTCCGTGAAAAACTGTCAGCTGCAAAGGAAGTTAAGCGACGGAATCCAATCTGTTTCCAAGCGACTGTTTGATGCTTTATGTGACGCGAGTTAAACTTTAGATATTTGTGCCTGTCAATTTCAGCGGGATGGTGTCCTAAAAATTGGTTGCCGCTAGTTAACGGTCAAGTTCCTGATAACCAAACAAAAAACATGCTTCCGGCATCGCTCTGTGGCCCTCAAGTTTGATTCTACAAGTTGCACACGGGTAACCATTCGCCGCCCGGTGCGCAAGTCGGGACAATTAAGTCGCACATGTAATATGTCAGCTGCCATCAATTCCAATGAAATTCTATGTCCGTCGCGTATCCCAATGATCGTGAATGGGACTTCGTTTCATGAGAGACCACTTTCTGCATGGGCAGCGATCTACTTCCAAGTTGGATACCCCCTCCGTGAATGCAGCAAGCCCTGTGTCACCGCGAATACTAAAGATTAGATTAAGTATAGGCACATCGACCAGGACAGTGTTGGGTATGAACAGTGAACAGTTCAAATCCAAAGTTCTGGTATATGATTTACTTTGAAAATCATATATTATAATGCCGGTCACCGAAGTAATGTTAACGGCAACGATTATGGTATGGCAGGGGTTTAAGTGAGTCAAACCCGGCAACTGTGATCTTCAGACAATGTTTACTTAGTGGAGGAGAAGTCGGTAAAGGCCGGAGTAGTGGGAAGAGTATATTGTATACACAAGGAAACAGAGAATAGATGGAGGAAGTCTGATTTGGGAGAACACGTTCGCCCAGGAGATTGACCGGGTCCCAAGTGACTGTTTGAGAGCAGTCAGGCCAGTAGACAGAGAGAGTGCGTTCATTGGCTAGGTCAGCCAGTGATTGGTTGGACAGCGTGTGGTTAGTCCACGTCTGGCGACCGCAACGACCTTGAGCTCCGGACAGATTGAGGCCATGGCAGGAAGGCCAGACATCGGCAGACGATGGCTCACTACAGGGCTAAAGGGGGGAGCTGGGTTCCGATAGTATGCATCTGTGCCTCTACTTCCTCCTCTGGGTCAGGTTGTACTGATCGAACAACTAGGCGTCTACCGAAGTGAATGCGAGAACACAATTCTGTTTGGCTAAACCAAGGCGTGGTGAAATTCATATCTAGCGCGATTTTGGCTCACTTGATTGACAGCGGTCACCGGGTAGATGTCAGCCAAGCGTTTATAAAGTGTGACCGAAACGCTTCAAGGTTTTGTGTCAGAGGATACCTGTGACGACGGCGGCAGTGATCATACGGTTTCTAGTGCCGTCCAAAGCCGGTGACACACACGCAAGTGGTCGCGTGATTACAGTTATTTGCCGGCCTCCGAGACGGTCAATGACAGGTCGTAACTGGCCGAGCCCGAATCACGTGTGTTTAAAACGACTGACCCAGCTCATCTTGATTTTCAGAGTTCCACGTGGTTCATCTCCGTTGCGTTTCGAAAAATGATCAATTGTTTAACGTATTTTTTCGACCGTTTGTGACGCTGCTCTCTATTTACGTACCACGTGTATCGTTTTTCGATATTTTTATATCGTTTCGCATTTTTCGAACAACCGATAAGTCGTCTCCCACATTTTACCGAGAATTATTTACTTTTAATCGCTATTTTCCTACCGTTCTTCAGTAATCTGGTATTATCGCTCATTCTTCGAATTTTCTGCTGCCCCTACTTTAAATTTTGGCGATAATTGACATTCGAAAATCTGTTAAAGTTTCTCGGCATTAACCTGCTATCGCTTTCGTTATATTGCCTCAAGGTTTCTCATTCTACCAGATTTACCACCGTCGGTTTAATAATAATCAACCCTTTTATTTTCTCTATACATTCTAATATGTCGGGGCAGGACTGAAAACGTGTTGAATCTGATAGAATGGACTTTACTCATGTACTAGATGAGGCTACAGCCTCTTCCTCGCTCTCTTTCAGAAAAGAACTCTGCTTTCGAATTGCACTCATGAACCTCGCTACCCAAATTCCTTCCTGCCAGACAGAACTGTAAATACCAACCGGTTTGTTAATTCCTATGAGAGGGAGAATACTTGCTTTACTTAAGATGAAAAATCATAAATTTTCAGCACAAAATGGCTCCATTCACGGAGAGAAAAGGATGGGTTAAGTAATGGGTCATATTAAAAGGTAAAAGGTCATTTAATACGCAAAATTAAAGTTTTACACGAAATCCACATCTACTATGGAGACAGGTCAGCTTTCAACTTTTCAATTTCCGCTGCTTCACACGTGAGGTATCTACCTAGGAATGGGAGTACTGAGTTCCGATTTGCTGATGCGCGGCAAGACATAGGACGGAATCCTCGACGCGTTGGACGGGAAGACTTCGCAGCCATTAGTTCAAAGTGGAGAGAGGGAGTGACCTCATTAAGGATGCGATCAGAAAATTGCTCAACCGTTTTAAATTGGCACTGTATTATAATGTCAGCTAAAAAACCATAGTAAACACCGGCAGCTGGAGAGAGCAATCGGAGGCTACGTTTAAAAATGACTAGATCTTTTTTAAATAAGGCTGAAAAAATAACTGGAGAGCAGTAAAGAATGAGGGAAGAATACAGGCATCTACAAAATGGCAGATTAGGGCTTGCGGGGTGTGATATGAACGCAAGCGGCGGATATGATATAAAAGTTTACGGATTTTGATTAAAAAAGCCTTCTACACGAAGATAAAATTTAAGGTGGGATGCTAGAGTAACACCAACGTATCGGAAAGAGGATACTTCATTGTTACAAGGTGCGCTAAACGCCTATTTGCCAAGCAATTGACAAGTGTCCAGTGACTCACTATCGCAGGACGTTTACGCATTCACGTCAACAGACAGACGCGTGCGCGCGTCCCGAGCTTGCCACGTGTCGGGGCTTCAGACCACTGCTGGGTTTCTGTACACATAAACAACTCCTATTGGGTCTTCCCTTCTCTTCCTGTACGGAATTGGGCATGATAATTGTAGTGTTCTGAGCACAACCATGGCTTAGACGCATTACAGGCTAATTAACGCGATTTCCAGTTGACCCAATTGTGAAAAATGAGTGACCTCGTTGGGATTCGAACCCACGTCAGCAGGGAAGGCTTTGGCGCAGCCAACGCTCTACCAATTGAGGTCATGACATTTTCGCAAATGGGTCAATTTAATTATTCAAATCTGTCAATCCCCACTCTGAGCAATTAAGTGAGCCTAGTAATCATTATGGTGGCTTCTAGAAGCTAGCTTTTGAAATTCTGCTTCGGTAGTCAGCTTACTCTATCCGTATTGGTGGATTCCATAAGTGCTGTAGGCTGGGCGGGAAAATCGACCCAATTGTGTTACAATTTCAATCTTCGGTGTGCCTTCGTAACTCAGTTGGTAGAAAGTTGCCTGTACAAAGAGACTTTCCAGCTGTGTGAGTTCGAATCCTACCGAGACCGCGAATTTTTCAAAATTACGTCAACTGAATTTTTCGAATCTGCCAAACCTCTAACAACCAAGGTTAGCCTAGAAGTCCTATCGCAGGGGGTTAGGTAAGTTAAACCCTAGCAACTGAGATCTTCAGACCATGGTTACTTAGTAGAGAATAGTTTATTGTGTACACAAAGGAACGAAGAATAGATGGAAAGAGGTTGGACTTCGGAGCACACGTCATTCTGCTAGAGCGCCGTGGTCCTAAGTGATGTCTGGTGGCCGAGAGTGAGGGAAAAAGGATTTGTTCGAGTGGTGCTTCGGCAGCCGCGAGAATCTTAACGCACGTGTGTGTGTCCGAGGGGAAGTAGGTCAAGTCTCTGCAGGTCAGCGCGTCTGTAAGCGCTGACTGGAGTATTGGGTGACCTTAAGGCAGCTAGTCTTGAACAATGACACCGTATAAAACAATGGAGGGCGTCGGACGGCAGAGACCACTACAGTCCATCTGGTTTCACACTTTACGAAAAGGCATGCCGACTCCAATGACAACTAATTGCCCTCTTCTCCATCCTCTTTCGATGGCTGTTTTTAACCCCCTGATGTTTACTGACAGGTAATTGGCCTTTGGCCACTATAATTACCCTCCTTTTGGTTGCTGCTTCTTATCTCTGAAGATGAACTCCTGTAAGAGTTCGAAAACTCGGGACAATAAACAAATTGATCCAGTGCTCGACAAGTCTTCTTCCTTATAGTGAACCAACTTTGTGAGGTGTTGAGCCGTAGTCCCGGGAAATCCATACCAAAAAACTCTAGAAACCCGGACCCTAATTTGACGTGTCATGAAAAAATGCTTACGAAGCCCCCTCCCCAGGGAGCTTCAGTTTAATTCAGTTTACAGTTCTGCGAATCCTGCAAAAAAATTTCAGGACGAAATGTATCTGGGTAATTTCGCGTATATCTGGACAGGTTATTTTTATCAACTGAGTGGATTTAATAATTAGAAGGGCTTTGGTTTGGAAAACTGCCCTCTTATTTAAAGTTATTGGCGAAAATAGGCTCTCATTTTTGCTAAATCATGAGTATGTTTACATAGAAAGAATTCCATATGCTATAAGGAAAGCTAGGACGAAAATTTCTTCTAATATACACTGTGCTGTGGAAGAATTCCATAATTAGTAAAAAAAAGGTGGAATAATAATCCATTCCAGTAGTGGGAAAGTTTGTGCCAAGTTGATCAAATGGAACTAAAGCGAAGTTTAAGGAATCGCATTTATTTTCAGAAACAAGCAGTGATAGAGGTTTTAAAAATTATATTTAGCTATTCTGTCAAGTTATTTTGCAAAAAATGCAGAAACAAAACAGTTATTGGTAGAACATTTTTACCGCTCAGCGGGCTGTTCTCGTAAACAAAGATTGTATGTGTTAGCGCGAAGACGACCTTTAGAATGCCTTAGTGAATGTGAGTCATGTAGAAATATAGTTTTTTATAAACAATACGTTCCGATTTAGCGTTTTTTAATAAACGGAACAGACATAAGAATAATAAGCAATTCAAAAAATGGTCATATATGTGGCCTGTTTTTTCTTCATTTTCACGCTTATTACTGATCGTGGAATTAAGCCCCTTAAGCGGAGAGTAATCCGTTATAAAGAGAAAGGTATGATCTTTCATCTCCAGTCAAGTTTAATAGTTCTTCTTCAGATACGTTAAAGAAATTGTCAACAGTCCCCAATTTTCCTGTGAGATTACCTTGGAAAAAGTTATTATACGCAGAATTTCGTCAGCTTAATATCCAATAAAGGTACTTTTTAAAGAGATAATTTATATTGGAAACTTTTTTAATTAATCTTAGTAATAACAATATGCCTTGTATCTAGCAGACATGCTGTATGCTCGAAAATGTGGTTTGCTGTTTTGAAGCATTTCCAACTTCGACCAACACGGCCATCCGAGTAGGAAATAATATCCAAAAGCTCGTTTTTTCGGTAAACGCTGTTTAGTTATATCTTATTTTAAAGGGTTTGGTATAAACGTCGAAGAGATGGGCAATTATTAATCTTATGAATGAATACAGCGAAAAGTAACGAAATGAAGAAAGACTTTATTCCGCGATATTCAATAACTTCGTATCCAATCATTACCAAATATTCAAAATATTTTGACTAAAGACACGTTCTTTTTGCATAAGGAAATTGTTTGCTTTAGGTTTTATACTTTAAACACTATTTTAATTTATTGTTCTAATTTATAGCTATTGTTGACGTCTTCATAAGCTGGAAATTATTGAGAAAATTTTATTTTTCTCAAAAAACGCTTAGTATTTATTTTAGTTCTTTTAAGTACTTATTATGCCTAATTTTGCTCATTATTAAGTATAAGTTTTCATTAATGCGTTCCCGCTGGTATGGGAGAAGTAATCAAACACTTAAAAATTTAGAAAATTTGCTTGCAGCACTCGCAGGACTGTGTATAAGAGAGGTAGGCAGAGTCTTTGACAACCTATTAACAGATACATTCTGATAACACATGCATATGTCACAGAATCATGTTGGTACATTGTACCAATCCTTGGTGTTTACCAAATATAAAGGCGTCCAGCAAATTTTCGTAGAGTCTTTTTGAGCCGGGTGACAAGCAGAAGCGTACAATATGATGTAAAGATATTTAAAAGAAACCTGAAGGCGGCACCTTTGGAAGACATCTTATTTTAAGGGTGAGGCTTTATTCCATACAAATGGCATGCTTAAATAGCAAAATCTTCGTAGCTGAGGCGAAGGAAATGAAAATTCTGCAATTGGAAATTGAAAAGGGTTCACTAGCTGTCAAAATATTCTGCACTATCGCAAAATACTAGAAGTTTGTTCCATTTTTCTTCAACAAGTATCTGTGTATGCTCCAAAACTGACTGCTCAACGAGATTGAGGCAAAGGAACACGCATAATTCATTTTTCAACAATATGGGACCCCACTACACCCAATGCGATCAAATCTCAGAACATGAGTTGCACGTGCTGTTGATAAAAAAAACGTGATATTGAAATGCTTTCACCTGACTCGAGACCACGTGATTTCGTTTTGTGGTTTTATGTGAGAGGACTGGTCTATGTCAGGCCACTCGGTCCATTTGTAAGAGGCCTCAAGATGAGAATCATTGAGGCATTATAGCACATGACATACCGCAACACGTGTGGCGAGAATGTGAATACCGACTGGATGTTTACCGCGTCAGAAGCCATGCACACACTGTAAAGTTGTAAGAACTGTGGAAATACTGTAACAGTACCATTTCAAATGAGGTTTCCTTGGAAATTTATAGCATAAAACGCTTAAAGTTTAATTTCTGATCACCAAATATTCACTCTCATTTGAGTGTCTCGGAAAATGTCATGTACATTGGTAAACCCCGTATTTGCCGAACGCTTCGCACTGTAAGCGATTTTTCCATAAGGGAAGCAATGAGGACCACACTCCGTGTCCGCTATAACCGTTGAGTCAGTCGCGGGGGTATCTTGGTTGATGGTGATTACGTAGAGTAAAGTGAAACGGTGGAAGAATTCGGAAGGATTCCGGAACTTCCGGATCCACAGAACTTCATACAACGTCCTGGCAATTGCCTTGGTCAACCTGACATTTGTCTATCCTATCGCGTTGCAAGCGTGGGTTAATATTAATAAAACCAGTGTAGAACTCGGCTGACACAGGCCATCGGAAGAGGGATTACAATTTTAGGTGGGATAGACGACGGTCGCTTTCACCCTCCGACTCTAGGAGGTTAAAATTACCGAAGAAATGATTTAGCGAGCATCCGGTTGCTTATTGCAGTGGCTTAAGTTAATGAGGAAGAGACAATGTGGGGAAACAAGTTGGGAAGAATATCATATTCTGTACAGGGGTGTAGTGGGCGCTGCCGGCGTCAGCGTTCAAGGCCATCAGCCTTAAGGTCATCCAATATCACAATCAGCATTTACAGACGCGTTGACCTGCAGAGACTTGACCTACTTCCACTCGGACACACACTCGTGAGGGGGTCGGGTTCGAAGTATCAGAGCATATCTGTCTCATAGTGAGGTCATGTGCAAGTCCAGCTTGAACGTGATTGGCCAAACCAGCTGGCGTTAACAGACACACGTGCTATCGCTCGAGAGAGCTTGAGCGTCGGACGCAGAGTTGAGTCACTACACGTTTTCCATAAAATTACATCAGGCCTTTACATTTAAATGTCTACGTAAATAAGTAAAAGATGCCAATTGATAGAAAACATCGTGCAGCTGTCAGAGTCGAAGGACAAAATGAGGGTCAGTAATCTGATTAGCATCAAGGGGAACTGGTCCCCTGAAAGGGTACTTAGCTGCGGGCGGTTGACTTGGGGGATTTTGGCCATGGTAACCGCGGCACCTTTACGAAGTCCTTTCGGACACACGGCACCGGTCTGCGCGGCCTGACGGTCACAGCCAACAAACGCTGTGTAACGAATTGTTACTAGCTTAAAGGCACCTTGTAGATCTCTCGGGAAGCCTTTCTTACATCTACGGGATCATTGGAGTCTAGCATGGATGCGAGAATTAAACTTGTGGTGACTCACTCCGCACAGACGATCATCGCGCAAAGGTTCACCGCCGCCAACGAGTATGCATGCGACGGCTACCTACGCCCATCTGTCTAGCCAATCAGCTTTCAAGGCCAGCTCGCAAGGACTTCAATGCGTTGACTGTCCTTAGGCCGAGACTACGGGCCAGGCTGCTCTAGCGGATGGACGAGCGCTCCGGCAGTCGAATTCATCCTACATATTTTCCATTCATTCTGTACAGAATATACTGTTACTTCCACTCTAGCTTCCCAGGAGTTCTCTTCTATCAAGAAACTGGGGCCTGAAGATCGTAATTCTTAAGTTTTAACTAACTTAAACCCCTGCGGTGAGCTATTTGGCCATTTCCTAACAGTGCTGGAGGGCGTTCTCGTATTTATTTGAGCAAACATTAGCTCGTGCGACTAATATATTCTGCTCAACAGGAGCAGGCAAATGAATGAGTCAGTGTTTTAACTCCTGCGTTGGACCATTGAAAGGACATACAATACGGCCGAGCTAATACTTTGCAATCCTGGGAAGGCACTATCAATTCCGTCCGCAAAGGATACCTTGCCAGTGCACGCATGATATCCATTATCGGTCTGTCCATGTCACGGCGTGGCATGGGAATCGGTCAACACCACCTGACTCCCAGTCCACTCACAGGCCACTTCACACATATCATACAATCGGCTTATAATCTGTCCGATAAACGCTTCAGTTGGCAAGGCTAAAAAAGCAAACAAAAATAAACTGGAGGTGAACTTTATAAAGTAGGTTGGACAATAGGAACACAAACCAAAGAGAGTATCCATTGAGGCATGAAAAGCTCGTACATTACAATACCTGGGGGCGGCTTATAGACGGCGGTTAAAACCCGACCTATGTTAACAGCTTGAGCCCTAAAATTTCCCCCCTGCGCTTCTCGCTGTGTTTTATGTTGCTGACTTTATTGATTAGCTAACGTGGCAAATCACCATTACCGTGTTGTGTTTTATCGTTTTTTATGGTACGCATTTCGCTTGTTATATTCACTCATTCGTTCTTAACGTTAAACAACGACGGGTAGCAGCTGACAAGCAGTCGCGAAAATGTTTTGGTTCCAATAAATTCAGCAGTCCTCATATGTTTTGAATGAAGAATTGTACATACTGTAGTCTAGACTGACAGTTCATCAGTGGTAGGAAAAAGTACATTCATGTCGGCTTCCGAGTTTCCTATTGGATCCTTTAACAGATTACTTGATATGCATCCGCTCGGTAGCCAATGAAATTCAGAAGGGGTGTGACATTCTTCAATACAACTTTCCCGCAGGCACCCCTCGGTAAAGAGAAACGACTCGCCGAAGCACCATATTTACTTTAGTTTTTTTAATTTTTCAAGGCACGTCGCTTCAGTGCCCATAAAAGAACTTTTGGGACCGACTGAAAAGCAAAAGCGCCCGTTGATTCGTAGTCAGAAGAGGTGGGACATTCTTAGTTGCAGCTTTTCAACCTGTAACTATCGGTGGGGAAAAAAGGACTCACCAGGGTAAACTATGTACTTTTAACTTATACTGGTTGAAGGTACGCCGCTCCAGTGCTTTTAAAACAACATTTGAGATCGACTGGTAAGCGGAAGGTTCATGAATTTGTGATAAGTTTACCCTCTAAAAGTGCTGGTGACTTCCAGCTAATCAGTGGGCTTTAGAAAATTCGCCGGTATCGGTCGCTGCATATAACTTAGCGAATAACGATGATTGATAATTCGACCCCATGATAAGAATAAGCCAAGATATCCAGCGCACAACAGCCATGCTAGAATGGACATAGTGAAAAAGCAGTGGATGAAATGTCAGTTTATGATACCAAAACACACGCCATTTGAAGTTTACCGCGTAAAATTTAATAACATTTAAACAATAAGACTAGTTTAGGAAATGTGAAACTAATGGAATAGCTGATAAATGCCTAAAAATTAAAACAGGGCAAAGAACCGCCATAAAGATTTTAATGTAGCTGCGATATCAATGGCGAAGGCATTGATGGTATGACCAAATCCACAAACTCTCTCAAATGGCATGTTGGCGAACAGACGTCTACTTTACGTTAACTCATTATGTTAATACATAAATATATTAATGGGATCAAATAAAACAGGTGGATGGCAAGTTGGCATGTGTGAATATGGGAGGAGAAAAAGAGACAGTTGTTAACTTTATTCTGCCACTGTGCAGGTGAGGTTTGAGAATGAGCCCCACGGGACAATGGAAAGAGTACGGCCTATGATGTAACCGGTAAGCATCTCGCTAAAATTGTGTGCATTCAAGATCGATTGTCAGGTGACGATTATTAGTGTGAAGGGAAAGAGAGTTCGCGGGAAATATTGAAGGAGATACATATTCATAAGTTTAGCTCTAATGGCCACAATCTTCCTGGCCCAGTTTCTTAGGAGAAGAGAAGCTATAGGAGGCCAGAATGGAATGAACAGTGTATTCAGTACATGAGGATTGGAGAATAGTTAGCAGGAATTTTCCACTCGGTCTGACATGGCGTTCGACTTTGAGGGTCGTGTGAGAGTGTGGAGTTGTCACAGCGGCTAACGACGCTGCCTGCGTCCGCTCCCTGTCGAAGTGGATTCTGATGTGTCCATCAGCGCGAGAATTGTCTCAAGGGCCTATAGTGGGGTTTGTGAAATTCAACCTCAGGGCGATGACTGGCCTGACCAGTCTGGAATGTATGTGTGCGCCACAGTCGCTTGAGGGCAAAGGTTGCATGTCGCATGCAGCCGGGTGACCATGATTGCTATTACGTGACCTTTTCTGTAGCGTCTCGCGTTAGAAGGTGACCTGCAGAGCCAATATAAGGGGTCACATAGACTTGGCCAAGAGTTGATTCTGGATCTTCGGTGATTTCTGCCCTGCGCACAATAAGTTTAAAATTAATCGAATGGTATGCAGCAGCAGACTAATAAAGAAGGTAAATGAACCGGACTATAAATTTCTGGCGATTATCAGTTACTTGCAGCTAACCCTGGGTTTGCAACCTTCGCAGTGAGGTAAACCCTTGCCGCTACCAACTTCAGAATCGATTCCACGTGCAAAGAAAAGAATTGAGACGCCAAGTGTGAGGAATAGTATATTTTGTACAAAGGTAGTGCAGAATAGGTTGGAGGAAGTTAACTGCCAGACGAGCATGCGGCTGCACCCGAGAGAAAAACAGAGTCCGAAGTGTTTAAACGTGCAGTTATCACAGCGTCTACAGTGCGGTCTTGTTGTGTATCAACCTTGAAGGTGATTGGCCAAACGGATTGGGATGTGTCTTTACGTGCGCACGCGCTAGCAGCTGTGAGAGGCAATATGTTGAGTGTTGGCGCAGCTTGGGAACAAGCGATTGACTGACCAAGGGGTCGAACGAGAACGGCCATCAGGTGACCTAATGCGTGGTATGGTGGCGGAAGTGGAGCCCCTACAGAACCACTGGCGTGTTGGCCAAAAGTCTGACGACGTAACCACTCAATCACGGACCGGTTGATCTGCCAGTTACGGGTGGGGCGTGCACTGATCGACTTACCGAGCTTACTCGCTGTTTTTCCCTGAGGCTTGAGCCCTTGAGGCCATTTAAAACTATATGATCAACAGTATTCGAAAACCATCGTATATACTCGTTATGGGGCAGGGCTCGCAGCCTTATGAAACATGGTTGTCGAATTCAACCTCTTCCCATTGCGCTACAGGCAGCTTCAGGGGGACCTGATACTAGCATTCCGCGTATTACGTCTTCAAGACTGCTGTCTTATATCAGGGGATTTTTTCGAATTAGCAACGAACACGAATATGAGGGGTCATCTTCTCAAATTAAAGGTGTCAGGGGCCTGGCTGGACACTCGTAAACACTTCTTCTCAAAAAGGGTGGTCGGAGCGTGGAATGCGCTTCCTCAGGACGTTGTTATGTCGGAATCGCTAGAGGGTTTTCAGCGAAAACTGGATTGATATAGCAGTACTGACAATTTACAATAATAATACTACTTTCAATTTTTCAGTCGTATTAGTTTTTATATCCATTCATATTTGCTTTTTATAACACCCTCCCACGCATAGCCTTATGCAAAGGTCTCCGCAGTCTACCCTACTTGGCTATCTGCTTACCGTGATTACCCCGCTAGCGATCTTATCAGCCAGACCTGACGGCCTAAACATTCACCCTTGGTTCGACCCAAAGCGGACTGTCGACGATCTGGACGGATGCCTCTGTTTTTCCAGTTCCGTTGGCGGACTCTGCAATCAGCAAGGAAGAATCAGGACGCGGCTTCCACATGATGATGAACCTGGGAACCTTTGCAATGCCCCCCCCCCCACAAGAGTGACAGTTTTTCTTCTAAAAATCCCTGAGGAGTTTTTTCACTGTCTGCTCCTATTTTCATTCTATGACACAGGACAACTGGCCCCGCCAACAGTCTGAGAAAAATATTTTCTGCTACCATTGCACATACGTAAAAAAAGGGCACTCAAAGGATTTTTTCCTTCATATCCCTCAGCATACTAATACTGATACTCGGCCCCTACTCTGTGCATTTTTCATCTTAGAAGAGAGCCGTACGGTATTTAAATTTAGCAAACAACACTCCATTAGGAGGCGAAAGCAGAACTCTTTCGTTTGCAGGCGACAACTTGTCACTAGTTTTTAGGAAAATCAAAAAACTGGTCCAAATACCCTATTTTTACTTGGACTCTAGCACTGGTAAAGATAACTCACTCAAATATCTAAATAAAGTGCTCTTACAGCGTTAACTTATAATAGAACGGTTTTTGATCGATCCAAGGCATATTAATATAAGACGTTTGTTGTGGATAATAATTTTTCTCGGCAATGTGTTTTTACGTTTTGATGAGTTTACAACTGTGACCTAAACCACTATCTTCTGAATAAATGATATCAAAAATAGTCACTCCGTTGGTAAACGTTTTTAAAAAATATCTTCCATTGTGGATTTTCATCAACTCATCGAAGATATTCTAGAACACGCAAAAGAATGTGAAAGAGTCTCTGGAATTGCAAGGATGGCCTATAGCTAACTGCAATCCAATACCCGAAATACATATAAAGCAGGGAAGGAAATTTTAAGAAGGAAGTGTAAAGCAAAAAATGAAGTCGAAGATGCTTCCCGCTGCCGCAAGGAGCAGGTTGTTCCGCATGTAAATTGAAGTTGCGCGCGGCGCTTCGTGCCGCGGACCATACTAATCTGACCCTAGAGCCGTAAGTTGGACCAGAGGTAAGTTTAAGTACATGACCTCGTGACCATCATTTCAATTTTTCGGGAAATTCAAGAAACCTGCAATTTGATAATCGGGTTTTTTTCCGCAATAAGTTTAGTGATAATACAGATAAAGAAAACCTTAAGGTATAAATCACCAACACTTATAAATGCAGTAAAATAAAAATGCCTTTAGCGTTTATTAAAGTAGATTTCACTGCGTGTCCTAATTTCCCACCCATGGAACGCGATAAACACCGTTTTTGTAGGAAAACATGCAGGTTGTAGGGATTAATGAGTGAGGTTACATAAGCTACTGTTGCCAAAGCTTCGAAATTGCCGAACAATTTTGAAACCTACAGATTACTACACCTGAAGTCAAGGTTTACAAAACGCACGCTGTGTACTTCCTGTTTAAGGAAAAGTATGTTGTTATGGATGTGCATCGTGCTATATACATACAAGGCTGTAATAATAAATTAACAGCTATGATGTATTGCGAATGCACACCTCCAAATCGTAAGAAAAACTCCTAGAGTTTTTCACACTTGGGTCAACTCAAATTAAGCAAATCTGCCAAACCAACTTAATAATTATAATTTTTTTGCAAAATCGAATGATCCCCTTTCCTTAAGGATAACATTTAAAATGGCATAATCCGTAACTAAACGAGTAAAAGAAGGATTTTTTCGTGTATTTTTTTATATATTTGAATTTATAAAGGCAGTCAAAATCAATTATTTAAATGCATAATATTTGAGTTTCCATTTTGTGCAATGCATACGTTTTGTTAGCGGTCCAAAAAAGCTCGTTAATAAGCCCGCATGTAGTCATGGCCGAAATTACTTGAGAATAGGCTGCATTCTAATCAGTAATCAGCGAAAAAATATCAATCTTTCGCATATTTCAGCATGTTACACGAATTCAGCGGCCATAATGTAGTTGCATGCATACGATCACTTTAATAACCTCTGCCCTGGTGAAGTTATAACCATTGTCGGGCAACTGCCGGTTCATGCTAAAGAACAAGCGTATGTATGTTATAGTGGCGACATCAGCCTGAATATACTTTGGTCTCAGAAATCGTCTCCTCTTCTGCGTCATCCGGGGATGATGTAAGGAATATTTTATCTGGACCTCGAATTTTCTCGCATTTTAACATATAAAGCAATTTGACGAAAGGAAAATTCGTTTAATATACAAAAAATGGTATCTTTGCGATGTCAACTGACAATTCTTCTTACATCTAGTATTCCTAGTTACAGCAATTTTCCACGTTTTAGAAAGTGAAGGCTTGTTCTTATTAAAATTCGAATTTATAAACAAAGTAATTGTACTTCATAAATTCGCTTAAGGTTGTTCATTATTTTCTCTAATTTTTTGTCCATGCGCTTATACCAGCTTGCGCGTTCATATCATTCTGTCGTAAATTTCGGCAATTTTGCGTCCCATGACTTATGCAGAATGAGATCATCAAATTATCTTGTTTCCAAACTGTTTTGATTGAATTCATGCCAACCTGAAGGAAATGTCTCGAATAAAAATGCCTTTTTGGACCAGTGCTCTTAAGAATTCTATGAGGATTGTTGTAACTAAAAAAACGTGTTTTGTCACGGCTCTGCAAAGAAGAAAAAGCTGTCGCTAACGTGTCTGCGGCAAATACCCACGAGGTGAGTGGGCGTGTGACTATACTTTACGGCAGTCATGGATCCGAGCGGAAGGCACGCTTTTTTAATTTATGGAAGTTGACGGCACCTAGACGGCTTTGAATTTGCAAAAACGACACATCATCCAAACAAATTGAAGAAATACAGTGCTAAATTAGAAGTGGTGGCCAAATTATTTTTCCACCGGGTCATTGATAACTGGAAGAAACTACCTTCTTCAGCTGTTCTTGCAGAAAGCGTTTGAGCATTTAAAAAAAGACTCGATCACGCTCTATGCAATGGTCATAAATTTGATAGACAACAACGATTTATACAATGTACATAGAGGGCTTTGAAACATATGCATCATTTGCCAGAATATGTCTGTTAGTAGGATTTTCAAAGGCTCTGCCTACCTCCGTCATATCTACTGAATTATACCAGCTACCACCTGAAACCTCTAGTCCAGAATAATGTTGGTGCTTGAGGCTTTCTTTCGCAATAGTTTATGTTAATAGGGCAGGCCTTACCCCTGTGACCTTTAGATCCGGTTCCGCGTGGAAAAAAGAAGAAAGACGCCAAGTTGAAGGGAAAGTATATCTTGTACAGAACTAGTGATGAATAGTTTGTAAGAAGTTGGCGGTCGGACGAGTGCACTTTCGCAGCGGCGAAGGTGGCGTCCGAAGTATGAGAGCGCGGAAGTCTTCACGATGCCTCCAGCAAGGTCTTGGATAAATCAACCTCAGAAAGAGGATTTACCAGACCGGATTGAGGTCAACAGACACTGGTGCGCACGTGCAGTGAGTCGCTAGGAGTTAACCGTTGCTCTCGGGGTAAGGCCTGTACGTATCTTCATCAACATTGCCCAACATTAACTGTAATCTCAGACCAACTCCTTTTCACAAGCAAGGAAGGAGTCAATCTTGTATTGAAGGGGAAAAGTGTAGTTCAAGCATAGAAAAGGAGCTAGCAGCCAATCAAATGGAAGGCGCAAATCCGACGGTTTATCCTTGGCCAGCTACCAAGGCCCCACATGTTATGACCCGTGCCTGGAACTTGAAATTAGCCCAAACTCTGAGCTCACTCGGACAAGAGAAGATAACCCGCCACGAGGAAAGTGTATTAACACAAAGCAAGTAACTGCAAATCACTCGCACAAAAAGGCTGCGGAGTATTTTTTTCAGTCCGCTTGAGGAGAAGGAGTCAGCAACAATGGACCAATCAGATATGAGAAAAATCGATAGTCACAGTGCGCGCTCTCCTGGCGGTGGCGTGGAAACTAGCGCCCCGAAGCCCCTCTGTGGGATGAGTCATCGTCGGAATTAAGGCAGTCCCTGCACCACGTCCTCAATAGCGTTGAATATTCAGCATTGACCAATTTGGTTTGCCCGACGTGACATTTTAGTTCAGCTTATTTGAGGGAAATTTTAGGTGAGCCCCTTTCAGCCCCCTATATGTCTACATGCGTGCTTTGATATCAAGAATGTGTTAACTAAATTCATTTTTCTTTTCTCGACAATGGTGCTGTATCTCATATGTACACTTACCTCAATTCCACGGATGCAAAACAAATTTTCCGTGTTGTGAACAGATATAATTAAAAAGTTCTTGCTCTTCATGAATGTTCTTTTACAGTGCAACATGCACAACCAAGAAGTTCTTTTCCGCAGCTTTATAAAGTGTAGGAAATTCCTTGGATATCAACAAATGCTGGATTTCGCCCATTGTCGCCTTTATTCTCTCCCAGTATACTGAGCTGAACGAAATTTAATTCTAGTAAACTGCATTTTTCACCTCAAGTCAACCCAATGAACTAAATAGACAACCTCAGATGTGTGTTAAATCCCCCAATCCCCAACCTTTCATCAGATATGTAATCAAATGCATGTAGTTTTTTAAGATTTTCTGCTTTATACGCCCATCTCTCCCGGTGAACGCATATGCTTCTTTTAAACCGAACTTTCGAAAGGGATAGATCGCAGAGGGTTAAGTGAATTAAACCTTAGCAACTGCGATCTTCAGACCGTGGTTCCTTGGGAAAGAAAGAAGGAGTCATGGGAAGGCCAGAGTGTTAGGAATAGTTCATTCTGTATACAGAGGAACAGAGAATAGACGGAAAGAGTTTTGACTCTCGGACGACTGCAGTCCAACTGCGTGGACGTCAATTTCGGCATGACGAGAGCGTCGATAATCGCCGGAATTCCGGCGCATGGTTTGTTAGGGCAGCCAATCGCGAGGCTAAAGTCTAGACTAGCGGTCGTGCCGCGACCTTGAGATGGGCGAAGGCTGGCGTGGGCGCGCAAGTCTTGCAGACCAAAGGGGTCATGCGTCGGCAGCTTATGTTGGGTTCCGAGTGGCTGCTAGGAGCCACTATAGACATTCTCCCTCTCCAACGGTGTTTCTGACGTCTTATTACTTACTCTCAGGAGACTCTATTAATATTAAATACCATATTCGATCCCAAGCGTCTGCCATGATGTGCTTGGGGACAGTGACACATATAGTTGACATGCCCTGAACCTATTTTCATTCTGTTTATACTTTAGAACGCCGTAGACATGTGCGTTTATATGAACCGGAAGTAATTACTGTCGGAGAAAAGGCAGACCGCACTGAACAGTCCGAATGGTGCATCCTCCCCAATCATACTGTAACTTCAGAAGAAGCAGATGCGAAGCTCCAATCCGATTTGGTCAATCAGTACTCAACAATGCTTTACCATCAAACGGCGGCGAGAAATATACATATACCCGTGAAACGGATCCAATTTAGGGATGAAGGTTGACCATGCCCATAGCCAACACTGCGTGAGCCATATTCCGATGAGGAAATCGCCCAATGCAGTGGCCAGCTGAACCTGCTTTTTAATAGTTTTTGCCGACGATAAAGAGTATGCCAGAAGTGGCCTGTCTCCCTGTGCATGCTGATGGAGTGTCCGTTATACGGGTCACGTGAACGATACACTGGAAAGGAGAACATAAGGAAGGCGCTGTAGGGGCTATGCACCCATAAAAATGCTAAACTCGGGGTGGCATTTCCAGGCGTGCGCTCACTAGACCTAGGTGGGTGAAGAAGAAAAAGAGTAAGCTTCGTGCTTTGCAAGTGTACTATCGATATGCAGTGACGAGCTACCCCAGGCATTTCGGGTAACGAGGAAGTCACTAGCAGAAATTTATTTTTCTTGACGAGCCTTCGCTCAATTAACGAACTATCAGTGCGCGTGTTTCCGCCATTGAGTCTTGCTCCAAGGGCGTGGGTTCTCGGTCGCCTGCAGCCAATAAGCGAACTGATGAAGTTTGATTGGCTACGTTTCACACGGCGAACTCGGTGCTGGAACGGATTAAACTCTTTGAACGAGGTTCCAATGTCAACAAATTCAAGCACGTTAAACCTTTCCTGCGTCCGACATGCTCTAGAACACAGAGTAGACCTCGTTGGACATGGCGGGTCGAATTATCCTGTGATAATGGTATTTTGCTAAAATCTGAGGTCCACCACTTAATCTAATAATTTGAGTTTCACTTAATTGGATAAGCTTCAATGTAGGAGAGAGACATCGGTTCTAATCAGGCGATGTCTTAGAGGTACGCGAATCCTCACGCGAAGGTCTCCCCTACTTGGCTATCTGCTTACCGTGATTACCCCGCTAGCGATCTTATCAGCCAGACCTGACGGCCTGCACATTCACACTTGGTTCAACCCAAAGCGGACTGTCGACGATCTGGACGGATGCCTGTTTTCCAGTTCCGTTGGCGGACTCTGCAATCAGCAAGGAAGAATCAGGACGCGGCTTCCACACGGTGATGATCCTGGGAACCTTTGCAAGGCCCCCCGTTGGAACCCCCTTTTTTCTCCTAAATCTCACGCATTACCCCCACAAGAGCGACAGTTTTTCTCCTAAAAATCCCTGAGGAGTTTTTTCACTGTCTGCTCCTATTTTCATTCTATGACACAGGACAACTGGCCTTGCCAATAGTCTGAGAAAAAAATTTTCTGCTACCACTGAACATATGTACAACTAGGGCAATCAAAGGAATTTTTCCTACATATCTCTCAATATACCGATACCGATACTGATTGGCCATTCAACCCAACGACTTCACCACAAAAACGCAGCAAGGAGCAGCCGGACAGTGAGACCCACTCAGAAATGACGTCAATAAACTCCGAAAGCCATTCAACGACTTGGACGTGCTGGACAGCATCCTGTGAGCCAAATCCACGTGCAATCTTCAGCTTTTTGCGTCTCACGGCTGCTAGTGAGTGCGCGCGCAGCAATACCTGCCTATCCTAATCCACTCTGGCCAAAACTTCTCAAAGTTGACTGACACAGGACCTGACCGTGACGACTGCCGCGTTCTGACACTTTGGATGCCGCCGACCTCGGGTGCGGACAGATCGACATAGTTAGGGGGAATAAGGTTAACCCTAACAACTACGATCTGCCAGGCCCATGGTACCGTTACGTGAGGAGAGAAGACGATGGGAAGGCCAGATTGTTAGGAATAGTGTATTCTGCGCAGAAGGATAGGAGAATAGATGAAGAGAGTTTTACTTTCGGGTGACTGCAGCCCGGTTGTGAGGGCGTCAATTCTGGAGTCACGAGGGTGTCGCGAATCGCCGGAATGCCAGCACATACTTTGTTACGGCAGCCAATCACGCGGCTAATATCTAGATTAGTGGTGGTGGCGCGACCTTGAGATGGGTGAAGGCTGGCTAGGGCGTGCGGCCACGGGGAGGCGAATGTGCGCGTCGGTCAAGGACAGTTAGCGCCTAGCCCCAGGCGGCAGTGGGCGCGCAAGCCTTGCAGGCTAAAGGCGCCATGCGTCAGCGGCTGATCTTGGGTTCCAAGTGGCTACTAGAGGCCACTTCAGACACAAGCTCCTCCGACTGTCAACGTCCTGCAACCTATTCTTCCACCTGCCCCCCACCCTCCCACTTCTCTACCCACAAGGAACCAAGCCTGAAGATCGCAGCGTCAAGTTGACTCCAGCGGCCCACATGCTGGAGTAGTAAATGCACCATTCCCACACCGTTTGGATTTTCTCCAGTGACAGTTGTGGGAACGCCCAGCTGACTTTGAAGCTCATGTCAGAGAACGTGGCGTTGCCTCTGGCGGATATCCTCTAAGGAGAACAATATGCCCATATGGCTAATTTGGCTGACTGTATCTCTGTGTTGCACATGGCTCTTCTACTCACAAGCTGAGTCGACATGGCCAGGGAGTCATACCTGCTGTGCGGTAGGTATCGTTAGACAGATGCAGCTGCTGTAATGGCGTTCAACTCTTGCACACAGTATATATTTTTCGAGCCAAATTCAACAAGGGCGTGACCAAAAACCCTCTTTATGTGCGGGCGAGGGTGTGGCCCACTGTCGTGTTCATCGGTACGAAGGCCGTGTTACTGGAGCAAAAGATGGGTCTCGCTACACCCCCCCCCTCCCCAAGAAGGTACGTTCTGTTGACACACTGATGACCTATATGTACGTTTTAGGTTTAGGCAACCTTCCGTAGACTTTCTTGTGCCAGCGGAAAAACTGAAAGCAGTACGCGGTTAGTTCAACGAGCTACTGTCAGGAGAAGACAGACAGTTTCAGCTACTAATCGCAATTTGCCAAGGGCCGAAATGTTCAGTCTCTGAACCTGGGCGGATGACAATCACCCAAAAAGTCAGCAATAAAATTAACGGTATGGGTACCTCGAAGTGCCGCCTGGGGAGCAATGCAACCTTAAGACAGAATGCCCCTACTGAAACCTCCGCAGTCGTTTATAAAATACGTTGCAGCGATGGAGACTGTAAATACGTTGGAGAAACAGGACACAAATTGCAGACGCGCCTACAGGAATACAAAGCGGCGGCCCGGAGATTAGACCCTAATTCACAGCGTGCAATACATATCGGAGAGACTAACCACAACTTCGATATTCAAGGAACTACCATCGTAGGCAGAGGAGCCTCAAAAGCTGAAAGATGGACGCTCGGGGCATGGTACTCAGACGCCAACTCTGTCAACAGACATCTGGACCTCCATGCGGCTTACAAAGTCCATCGCCATCACGTAAGTAAAGGACAGAACATGGCCAAACCGAATTCAGGACTTGCAGACGAAGGCGGCACCGTGATGAAACCATCAGAAGACGGAGCAAGATTACCAGCATGTGAGGACGAAACAGAACACCAAATACCATCACGTCAAGCCTAAATCCACACGCATGGCCAAACAGCAACCGGAGTAAAATCGATCAGCCCAAGGCCAACACGCACGGCTGCAAATTTAAACTTGCTGATCGATAAAGTCAGTATTCACTTCGACAAAGGACAGCCAGTCCGGCTATCTAACGACAGCAACTCTACCAATTTAGTCCGGTGAGCAGAAGATGAACTCTTAAACCTTATTAGCTTTAAAAGCGGTCGATAGTATTGCCACCGGAGACAAAGCAGACCGCAATGAACAGTCAGCAGATGCAAAACTCAAATCCTATCCGACAGGTTAAAATACCTTCTACTGGTGACATTTGGTTACAAAATGAAACCCACTTGCGATCTCTAGGTCAATCAGCCAACCCAACAAGTTCAACTACCCTCTATAATTCCGCCAACAGACCACAGCATCCGGATAGTTGAACACACTCAGAAACAACGTTAATCAAGTCAGATAGCCATTCAAAAACTAGGGGAGGCGAGTTTTCTGGGCGGGACAACTGGCACTATAGACCCAAGAGGTCGAGTAGTTAATACATTCCTGCCACACAGGTTGCATTTTCTTCGCTGGCCGTTGTGGAAATGCTCATTTGTCTTTATTAATTTATTTTGTTTATTTAATTATTGCCAGTTCACAGGTTATTTTAAAAACTGAGTTAATTGGTAAAGCACCTCTTAAGCGTCTTCCGAAACTTCGAAGACAGGAAAAACCTAAAAAAACTCCCTATATGGAAGTCAGTATTGACTTTGTTTTAGTGTTGTGCTTGGTCAATAGTGGGCGAAATAAGGAGCTTGTTTTAAGTGAAATAAACCTGACTTCAAAGGTACGATACTAACGAAAGATATGTACGGTTATGGATCGAATTGATAGTTAAGCAGAAAAAAACTGCAGCTCGCTGAGTGAATTTAGTTCGGGATGGGGAGGGTTGACACAGGAACACAGTGATCGCAGTCTTCCTTGAGTTTGGTGGTTTCGACATCCTGCACCAGCGAAGGTTTTTCGGCGAACAGTTGCTCTTTGTCGGCTGAAGAAGTAGCCGATTGCAGGTCGCAGATCCAGCATTATTATCCTCAGCATGAGGGCTGGCAGGGTTCAAAGTCCACGAATGCCATCAGAGTGAAAGAGAGTTTCAACCGAGTCAGCACCCAAAATTCGTGAAAGGTGTCCTGAATGTAGAAAACTAGTGATACCTCTCTTAAAAAAAGGATAGCTTTGCTGAGTTTTGATACTTCTGTGCAGCTTATTCCAGATTGCTATGGAGTTTACTGAAAAGAATTGATGGTACCTAACTGTGCGTGCCATAGGAAGAAACAAAAAGCTATACCGATGACTGGCGCGCCTTATGGTACTGACGGGATTGAACGTACGGCCGTTTAAAAGTTTAAACAGTAAAAATAGTGCCTTCTGTTATCTGTGAAGCCACAAGGGATCGGGGTTAATGAGTTCACAATGTTGTTTGTAGGATATATTACGATGTTCTGAAGAGAACGCGCTTTAATGCAGAAGTGCTGGACCGATTCTAATTTCTTCCGTTCACTAACGCGCAGAAGGCTAAATAGGGGTGAGCATGTCATAGAACCCGCTCATTTTCGCTGACATCTCCGGTGGCAAAGAGTGGGCAATATGGCTAATTTTACTGTCTTTATCTGTGTGTTGCACATGGCTCTGTTTCTCACAAACTGACTTGGAATAGCCAGCAAATCATACCAGCTACGCAGTGGGTATGCTTGGCAGCCCAACCGAGAAGTTGTTAAGGCTGATAAGGTTTACCCCTAGGGGCTGCGATCTTCCAGGCCCGGTTCCTTAGGAGATGGAAGAAGTTTTGGGAAGGCCATAGTGGTAGGAGGAGTATATTCTGAGGAAGAAGAAGAAGAAGATGCGACCATTGGAACAACAGTTTATTTTCCTGACGTTTTGGATTCCGTTGGGAATCCTTAATCATAGGTAATGAGAGGATAATCGGAGCCATGCGCAAATAAAGGTGAAACAAGCACCGATGGCACGGTACTTTTAGTTCGTAACCTTCATCTGTGTGCGTACTATAATTATCGGTCCGTCAACTGGGGGATTAATTGTTGCGGTGATAGCTTGACACTTCTCGTTTGACTCATTGGCGCGATTTCCTTGTCCGTGTCGGATGCGGGTTTTAGTAATCACACGACAATTACGCTCGCTGTCGTCAGAGTTGTTGCTGGGCCCGGCTCTTCCTACGTGACTGATTCTCTTGCTTAGGCGATGTCTCGGTATGCCGTATGGGAACGCCAAATCGTTGCGATTGTTGATGAACTGGGGGCCTGAGAACCATGACTCGAGCAGCTCGCGGCTCACGCGGTTGTCCCCTCTTGCGAGGATTTCGGCCTCGGCAAACTTGAAAATATGGTCGAGTCCCGTCGAGTAAGCTGCGACCTGAGAGTTGGCGTCTTTCTTCCTCACCGCCGCTGCATGCTCGGCCATTCGAGTCCGGAGTAATCTCCCAGTTCCTCTACCGTAGTTGCTTTTTCCACAACCACACCAGATCTGGTAAAGGACTCCAGCCGTTTTCTGCCGTGGCAGTAGGTCTTTCGGTCATACTACTACTACTAATACTACTTCTACTACTACTACCGATTGGAAATCCGCACGGATCACACCGTTGTATAAAGGCGGCAGAAAGGTTTCTGCAAACAGTTATAGACCAATCAGCCTCACTTCGATCTGTTGCAAGATTATGGAAAAAGTAGTAAAACGAGAGCTGATGCGTTTCTTAGAGCAGCATAACCTTCTATCGGATGCGCAACATGGGTTCCGCAGAGGCATGTCCTGCGTGACGAACCTGCTCCATTGTTTGGAACGCTGGACTCGGGCAGTTGATGGAGTAAATCCGCTTCATGTAATCTACATCGACTTCAAGAAGGCTTTTTGTAGCGTCCCACATCAACGACTTCTGCACAAACTCAGCCAAATAGGTGTTCGAGGAAATCTGCTGAAGTGGATTCAAAGCTTCTTACTTGTTCGCTCTCAAACTGTCCATATTGGTGACCAGCAGTCGGCAGACGTTGCAGTCGTGAGCGGTGTCCCCCAAGGCTCTGTCCTTGGCCCTATACTGTTCATTATATACGTCAATGACTCCGTCCGTCAACTGCACTGCGATGTGGCTATGTTTGCCGATGACATTAAGATTTGGAACGTCATCAGAAATTCAGCTGACGAAGAACATTTGCAGCTAAACCTAAACCGTCTTCAAACTTGGTCTCACGACTGGCTTTTGCCGTTTAACGAGAACAAATGCAGTATCCTACGAGTTGGCCGACCCAGCTCTCAGAACCCCATGGTTTACAGCCTAAATGGCATCCAACTGCAAGAAGTGGACGCGCAGAAAGATTTGGGAGTATGGATCTCTACGTCTCTTAAGCCCTCGCTGCACTGCGCAAAAGTAGCCAAGTCTGCGATGTCCGTCCTCTATCTTGTCAAAAGGGTTTTCTGTGCCTTCGATAAAGACTGCTTTGCTAAGGTCTTTGGAACACTTGTGCGGCCGAAGTTGGAGTTCGCAATGCAAGCATGGAAACCCTGGACCGTGAAAGACCTAAGTTCCCTCGAGAAGGTCCAAAGGCGCGCGACCAAACTGGTTACCGGTCAGAGCTTTTTACCCTACGAAAGACATTTAGCTAATCTCGATCTATTTCCGTTAAGTTACAGACAGCTACGTGGCGATCTGATACAAGCATCTCGTATAATGCGCGGGCAGGACTGTTGTCTTCTACCTGGCGACTTCTTCGAGTTAGCAACAACGACGAACTTAAGAGGGCATCTCTTCAAACTACGCATAACAGGGGCTAGACTAGACACACGCAAGTTCTTCTTTGGTAATAGAGTAGTTGAAGCTTGGAATGCACTCCCCGAGGAAATTGTTATGTCCCCATCTGTGGATGTATTCAAGAGAAATTTAGATTTTCATACCTGAAATGCCCACTAAAATTGGATACGGCGAGAATGAAATTATATATATATATATAAACATACTACTCACTGATTTCCAGTAATATGTTAGTTAAGAATAACAATAATTGCAAGCTTCGAGTCCACCAAACGTTGTGATCCGAGGCTACGCGGATTTGTAAAACTTTTCCCAATTCAGGCCTGGAATGCTCTGCCCGCAGAAATTGTTATGTCGCCATCTGAGCACACATCAGACGCATCTGTAGGCATGTTTACGACACTATTAAGTTAGAACAAATAGCCACTGAGCCCCCGAAAATAAACTGCCAGTTGCCGAATGCAAATTGTGGAATAATCACTTTATAAAAAACATACTACTCGCTAATTTTCAGTAAGATGTTTGTTTAGAAAACTACCGATTATTATTCTTCTGTCAATTAGCAGGCAGACTCGTTAAACCAACAAGGGTCACGATGGGCGCATCGCCGACACTCGATGAGGTTCGCGTGACCTCCGCAACCTTACCTTCGTCGGACCATTGGTATTATGGCGAAAACCGCGATGGACTCTCCCTGACATGCTTCAAATACTCTAAGCACAGGCGGTCCGATTCGAATATACTCTGCACCCCCCCCCTCCCCCGGGCGACAGTTTTTCTCCTTAAATCTCTCAAATGGCATTCAAACCCCTAGACTTCTGAACAATGCCTAAGGAGTTTTTTCACTGTTGGCCCTCAAATTTCTGGCAACGCCACTGATCTGAAATGTTCTGCAGATCAAATACCTTGAAAAAACTGTATCAATAGGGAGTTCAAAGGTATTTACCTATATTTCCCTCAATAAAACCTGACCTACAATAATAGCAATATTTAAGGGATATATATGCTATTTTATAAGACCCTCCCACCAATAGTCTCATGCGAAGGTCTCTGCGGTCTACCCTACTTGGCTATCTGCGTACCGTGAGTACCCCGCAAGCGATATTATCAGCCAGACCTGACGGCCTAAACAATCACCCTTGTTTCGACCCGCAGCGGACGGTCGACGATCTGAACGGATGTCTCTTTTTTCCAGTCCCGTCGGCGGACTCTGCAATCAACAAGGAAGAATCAGGTCGCAGCTTCCGCGCGGTGATGATCCTGGGAACCTTTATCGCAAAGGAGTTAAGGCTACGCCTGTTAAAACCTAACTACTGCGATCTTCCAGGCCCGGTCCCTTAGGAGATGATAGAGACGTCTTGGAGAACAAGAATAGGATAAGATTATATTCTGTACAGAAAAAATAGGGTAATAGTCAGTAGAAAAGTGGTTGACTCGGCCTGGCGTTGAGTTCGACTATCAGCACCGTGAGAGAGCACTGCAGCGTCGCATCCGTCTCGAGCCGAGGCGGAAGGCCGAGTAACTCCAACGTCAATCGCCGAAGACTTTTGTCTCTCTGATGGCCTTGATGGTGATTGGTGAACGCCAAGGACAGACACTGTGTAGGAGTTTAGCCGGTGCGCGTAGCCACTGCACTTTCGCGGCTTCTGGCAACGAAGCCGGCATGAGTCAGCGAGGTAGGCTCCCACACCTTTGCCATGCCTCCCCCCAAACAAAATCGGACGGTTTTTTCTTTTTTCTCCTAAATCCCACACGTTACACCCACAAGAGTGACACTTTTTCTCCTAAAAATCCCTGAGGAGTTTTTTCACTGCCTGCTCCTATTTTTCCATCCCATGAATCAGGACAACTGGCCTCGCCAACAGCCTGGGATAAAATTTTTCTTCTACCATTGCACATATGTACAAATAGGGAACTTAAAGGAATTTTACCTACATACCCCTCAATACAGTAGTCGCCGGTTACTAAGCCCACGGTTAATAAGCCCAGCCGCGTATTAAGCCTAAAGTCAGCTTGTGACGGAATTTTACATAGCGAAATCCGCCGGCTAATAAGCCCAGTCGCCGGCTACAAAGCCCAGTTTGTCAAAAGGATCGAGTGAAATTATCATCTCTCTGCGTGCGCAACTGGTTACGTGCCGCAAATAATTTTTTTGTTTTTGTTATTACATCAAATGCAGACAAACAGCATTCTTTTCTTGTGCATAACCAAGCTCTACACATAATACAGTACGTATGTATTGTATATTGCCTATCCTGCATTTTCAAATCAAGAACTAGGACTCTCCGCTTAATGCGCCCGCCGCTTATTAAGCCCAATTTGGTCTGGGCCCGAGGTGGGCTTAATAGCCGGCGACTACTGTGTACTGATGCCTCGCGAGCTCTGATGCCAACACCTGCACCCTTTCCTGATTGGCCGCGTGGCGCTCGCAGCAGCTATTCTAGGGTTACTTTTGCCCAGTAAAGCTGTTCCTCTCAACTCTGTCTTGCCTGGCTCTTGATTTGAGGTTCCTTCTGTTGTGGATACAGCGACTAGTTCTCGATAACGACTTTAGGGTGATGCACTTGGTGCACACCATTAATCGCAGACAAGTTGTCCAAAAACAGCTCACGAAGCAATTTGGCGGCGTTAAAACCGCACGACAGTAGGGAGGCTTCCGAACTGAGAGTCGGAGGGAAATATCGTGATGAAGCTCAGCTGCACACGGCTCGCCCAGTGTTTCGCCGTCTTCACTTCTCAGACTCTGTATCCAACAGTCACGCATACGTCAAACCCAATGATAACAACTATCAAGGTGGTACGGTGTTATTAAGCAAAAATAGTAAAGAATAAATAATGTACAAACCTCAACAAGAGACACACAAAGTCAAAAGCGAAGGGAGCCGGCCAAATCGTCGAGGAAGGGAGGAAGGTGGCAGCGTTCGTAAGAGGTAAACTATCGTTGATAGGTCGGACGGGCGTTTTGTGGTGACTCACTCCACATAGGCGAGCATGCCCGAGGGTCTGCTGCGGCTAACGCGTACGTCCGCACTAAAGGCGGCCTTTGCAACAGCCAATCACGGATCCGCAAAGGCTGGTCTCTCCCGCCGGCGAATAGGACGCATGCACGCCTAGTCGATGCACTCTGTCCGGCCAATAACCTTTGAGGCAACCAGACAATGTCCGTTTACGCTGCCGCCTGCTGCTAAAACCGCACTTGAACTCGACTGGCTCTCCTGGCTGGTTGTATGCTGTCCAAGTCAAATCTCTGTCCATCTATTCTCCTTTCCTTTGTGTACACAATATACAGGGTTTCAACAAAGTCTGGTTACATAGGAATTTCAATATTTTATTTATTTATGTTATTTTTGTTGGGATAGCAGAGTCTTATGATTAGTCAACAACGCTTAGGCTCTCAGCGCAGCTGCAGCGGAAAGTCCCACGCCGTGGCTTGACAACACGTCAATAATTATTGACAAAATAAAAAATATTATAATTCCTATGTACCCAGACTTTGTGGACAACCTGTACTCTTCCCTCTACTCTGGCCTTTACCGACTTCTTCTCTACTAAGTAGCCATAGTCTGGAGATCGCAGTTGCTGGGTTTGACTCACTTAACCCCCTGCGATAGTTTCGATGGAGAAGGGGTGTGGCGCATTCCAAACTTGTTCAGCAGGAAATAACCTCCACAGTACTCAAACGAGAAGCGTACAACTAGCGTCGGCCACTATCCTGTAAAGTGTGGTTGGCGTGAAGGTGTGACCAGAGGTGGCAACACCTGTCTGCCTCCTTGTGCATGTTGATGGAATGTTTGTAATACGGCTCACGTGAACGGTGCGCTGGACAAACACGCGTGTCAGATCGAGGCACGGTAGGCGTTATGGGAGCTACACACCCATAACAAATGAGCGGGGGGTAGCACCTCCAGCCTCGAAATCCCCCTGCGCCTCTGGTCTTCTTGACTCCGTTTAGACACTAGACCCAGGTGTGTGAGGAAGGACAGAGCGAGGTTGATGCCCTGCAAGTCCACTATTAATATAAACTTATTCACGCACACGTGACGGGTGCGGCGTGTACGATGCTGTGGGACACACGGAAGACCCCATCGGAAATGACGGACCAAAATGTTCTTTATTGGTGATACTTCGCTAGCATATGAAACCTACTTGGGACTTTAAGGCTGATCATCCAATCCAACCGGTTTAAATACCCTCTATCGGCCCGTCAACCCAACCGCAACCACGACTTCCGTACAAACCCAGCAGCAGGGAGCAGTCGGGCAGTTCAGCTTATCGCAGGCGGTTAAGTAAGTTAAACTCCAGCGACTGCGATCTTCATACCATGGTTACTTAGTAGAGAAGAATTCGTTGGAGGCCAGAGTATTAGGAACAGTATAGTGTGTACACAGGGGAACGGAAAAAATGGAAAGAGACTTGACTTGGAGAGCATAAGACCAGCCAGGAGAGCCAGCCGGGTCCAAGCGCTGGTTTGACAGCAGTCAGGGCAGAGGACAGAAAGAGAGCGTTCATTGGCTGGGTCGGCCTTGAAGGTTATCGGCCAGACGAATAGATTGCGTCGGGTCGCATGCTATTCGTCGCTGGCCCAAAAGGCATCTATGCGACGTCCAGAGCCGTGTCGGTGGGTTTTTGAGAAAGTCCGTTTCGACGCGAGTTAGTCACACCAAGCTCACTGAGAAAAGACGTCAATAAACTGGGAGAGCCTTTCAAAGAGTAAGGCGAGTTTTCTGTGCTGGACAAAGATCACGCTCACTTTAGCTGGCATTTCCGGAGGAAACAAAAATATTTCCATAATTTTGCTGACTTTAGCTCTCTGTGTTGCACATGGCTCTACTACTCAAAAACCGACTCAAAATAGCCGGATAATCATACCTGCACGCGGTAATTCTTGTTAGGCCGCTCCAGCTGTGGATGGTGATGTGCTGGCGCTCGGTCGGTCGGTGCAGAACACATTTATTTTACGAGCCGAATTTAACAAGGGTGTGGCCAAAGACCCTACAGGCGAGAATTTGACCTACTGCCTCGTTAGTCGGCCATCGATTGGAGCAAAAGATGGACCGCGCCCCATCTCCCAAAACAAAAAACAACATTTTGAAGGAAAAAGGGCATCCACCAGGAGAGAGATTTATTTTTATCTGACGTTTCGGATAGTTGGCTCGTCTATCCATCTTCAGAGAGTAAATACTCTGGCTCCTGGCTCTCGCTAAATGCCGCTCCTTTCTTCCGCGTGCGTAGTCCACCAATCTAATTTGAGCGGCTCGCGTCTCTAAATGCACGCCGCACCAACGGCTAAAAACACGAATGCATGAACATCACCTGGCTGGATACCAAGTCGGAGGTAGCTACCCATGCTGCAGTGATGGGGCACGTCTTGAACTTTGACGCTGTCGAACAATGCGACGCAGGTGACTAGCGCGCGGGGGACCCAATAAACACTGACAGCCCAGAAGAAGAGGAGCAATCACTGGAACAAGAGTTTTAGTTTCCTGACGCTTCGAATTCAATCAGGAATCCATCGGGAATCCGAAACGCCAGGCAAATAAAACTCTTGTTCCAGTGATCGCATCCTCTTCTTCTGAACTGCTTCCTGGAACTCACATATGCTCCACTATTGGAACTGACGCCCCAGTTGCAGACAGTATCAACACAGAGCAGAGCGCCGGTGACAGTTACCAGATGGTTGGTGCGGCGTTTGGTTACCACATAGAGACGCGAGCCACGCCAGGCGGCTGAAATTTGAGTGGTAGACTACGCACGCGGAAGAAAGGAGCGGCATAAAGCGATAGCTAGGAGCCAAAGTATTCAGGCTCTGAAGATGAATAGACGAGACAACTATCCGAAACGTCAGATAAAAAATAAACCTCTCCCAGTGAACGTCCTCCCTTCTTCTGACTGACCACCTGGGAATCGAATTTTCGCAATTATTACAAATAAATTAGTGGGACAAACGTACGTTTTTGTTTTATACAGCCTTCTATAGACCTCTGTGTGCCAATAGGAAGAGTGAAATGAGTATGTGGCTAAATGACCGAGGAAGTGTCAGGATGAGACAGGCTATTTAGGCTGCTAAAAGAACAATCCGGAGTGGCCCCTAGCAGCCACTTGGAACCCAAGATCAGCCGCCGACGCATGGCACCTTTGGCCTGCGCGTCCACTGCGGCCTGGGTTCAGGCGCTACTTTTCGCTGACCGATCCCTCACCGTGGCACGCGTTCACACCGGCCTTCGCCCATCTCAAGGTCACGCAACGACCGCTAGTCTAGATATTAGCCGCGTGATTGGCTGTCGTAACAAAGCATGAGCTGACATTCTGGCGATTACCGGCGCTCTCGTCACTTCGGACCACGCCGCTCCAGCGGAAGGCCGTGCACTCCGTAGGTAAAATTCTTCCTGCTTATTCTCCGTTCCTCTGTATACAGAATGAACTATTCCTAACACTCTGGCCTTCCCAAGACTGCTTCTCTACTAAGTAACCATCTTCCGAAGATCGCAGTTACTTAACCCCAGTTACTTAACCCCTTGCGATAAATCCCCCAGACAAGCTGTTTGAAACCAACCCACAAGCCCATTTTGCTGCGTCGAAACTGCACGACAAAGTTTCCGGATTGACAACTAGAGGGGGAGATAGTGGTAAAAATCAAGTGAATGGGAGAGTGCACAACGCGTTAAGCAGAAGCGTGCGGCAACTGTCCTATAAAGCGTGAGTGGTTTGCGCGACAGCAGACGGCCACGCTTCTCCAGTAGAAGGCGTGCGGCCTTGAAAACCGACCGTAAGACACTCGGTGCGCTTAAGTGTAGGCGGTGACGCGTATGAACAAGCAGCGGATTAGAAGCAGGAACGGAGGCTGCCATCGCGCCATGAAATTAAGCTTATCTGCTGGAGGATTATGAGCAGCACGACGGAGTTCACTGTCAGAGTCAGTTCGCCACTTGCAAATCTAGTAAAGGTGTGCAAATCGTCTTCTGACCGTCCATTTCGACACAGCGGGCAGAATGATTGTCTCTTATTGAACGTCCTGCCAACGCTCTCGGTAATTTAGCCCTATCAAACATAACGGGAAAATGCACCAACTTCAACTTCTGTTTCCCGTTACAGCAAAAACATCGCCTGACATCTTTCGTAACTCCTCCAAGAAGTTTATATGAAGGAAACTCACAGTGAAACACGAATTCACGTGTACGATGCCCGGATCATAAATTATCCAAAGTCACCGGAAGATTAATCCCGTTCGGGTCGTCAACAAATAAACTTTCGAGCCCATAGTAATGCTGATTTTTTCGAGATCAGAGGAGTCTTTCACGTTGAACTTGTACCGAATTGCAGCCCAGTAAACCTGTGACAAAAGCCAACTGAATTGTGGCGATCTGAACATTGTTTCATAATTACAATGCCAGTATGCCCATATAACGTTCAAAATCACAACGATTTTTTACCCACCCTTTCTCACCCTGTGACTGCCACTCATTCCCAAAAACAAAGTAAAGTCAAAGTGAATATTTTCTTGGAACGTCGATAGAGTTAAAGAAAAATCGCTGGAGGTATTTAACAGCATAGGAACACCGGTTGGGACAAGTGTATGTCATCTACTAGACAGTGTTTTGAAGGAGATTCGATTGCCCTCACAAAGGCAGCCAAAGAGCAACGAAGATAATGCCAGTAGTCAGCCAGGAAGACCTAATCGACGGGTTAATTGTGGACAAGTGTTGTTTTTGGGCGCCGTAATAAGCTGAAGGTAGCAGATGTGCAAGTCTCCTTCATAGTTGTCTACCTCCGTCCATTAAATATATAAACCTCGAAACATTGCTTTCCAAAAAATTTTGTGCCGCATCAAAGAGCGTTAGTTAAAGGTTCACTAGCGGCTTTTTATGGCAAAGTCATCATTAGCCTATAGAAATGGACCCCCTTCTTACGCGATCTGATGAATGTTTTGCAGGTTGTCAGGTCTTTACCAGCGATTAAATACACAACTATTTGCCTACTACATATTTGGCAGTAGGAAGTATTTATAACCTCCAGTCGACGAGAGGTATCTGCGGCTAGTAAAACGAGTTACGTGGCCTGACAGGGTAAATAAGATGTGACACTCGATAGGCTCTGCGTAGAGGCAATCAGCCTTCAAGGCACCGAATGGAATAGCAAACGGTTGAGCACGTGAACCGAAAGGCACAGGAGGGATTAGTGCACCGATGTTCGCCTTACTTAATCGTAAGCCTTATAGAACCCAAGTTCGGCCAGCAAGCAGTCAAATGCCATGTAGTTTTATAGCCAGGTTCCGAATAGTACAAAACCCGTTGTGACAAGAAGCTACGATCTAACGGAGGGTACTTCGGATGAAATTAATGCTTTAAGGTGTTATTTGGATACTCTCTCGTAAGTCGGGACAGAAGCACTACTCCGAAAATTCTGATCCCGATCGAACATTAGTAGTTAAAAGATCGTTAACTGCTTCTTGTTGCCACAGAGAGTATTTGAGGCGGACGGCCACAATGCCTGCCTCCTCCCCCTCTTCGTTCTTGAATGCACGCGGCCCCTAACGTCATGTGCCTTCGTAGGCAGCTATTCTTGCACTCGCTAACCTGAAGACAACTTGACCGATATTTAGTCACACACACATGCCCAAATAATCGCAGTTCCCTAAGGGCCACTTAGTACGCAACCTCTGGACGACGCAGCAAGTGGTCCTTACAGGCTACATGCCAGTAGGCAATTGCAGCACACCAAAAGAAAACCACTTGAACTTGCTAAGCAAACCTACTTAAGCAGCTGCCACCACTGCCTCATTCACTCTCAGGTCTGGCTAGACGCAGGCAGGACCAGCCCTGGCTTCGCCAGTGTCCACCTTGCTGCCTGAGACTGCAACTGGTAGTTCTGTATGCAATAAACCTCTCTCACAGATGCCTTCTGCCTTTTAACTTCCAACTACACAGACCTCTACATATATATCAACCTATATAAATGGACTGACTTCTGACGATTGGATGAATGTTGTCCAGAATGTCAGCATCAAAATTACATTAAAACCTACCTACTACACATTTGACAGTAGAAAGTATTGATAACATACAGTCAGACGAAAGACATTTGCCACTATCTAAGCGATTAGCGTGACAATTCAAATAATATTTAGCATCCGAGAAAAGGAACCCCACACCACAGAATGGACGAGCAAACGGTTAGGCGTGTAAACCGAAAGACACAGGAGAGGTGAGTATGTAGCGGTGCTGCAGCCGACCTCCTTGCCACTAGCGTATTCTCGCAGGGACAATCATGTCCGCCCAGTCGCTCGACCCAGCGCGATGGCCGATGTCTGCATGCAAGGCGTGACCTTTAGCCTCGGGCAGCTGGAGCACACGCACGCAACCCAAAATGATTAGGCCAATCAGAATCCTGAAGCTGGCTCCCTGAATACTCGCTCTGCGCCACTTTAATTCCGCACTTAGGACCACGGCGTTCCATCGGAATGACGTGTGCTCCGAAGTCGATCTCTTTTCATCCATTCTCCGTTCCTTTGTGGACACAATTAACTATTCCTTCTACTTTGGCTTTCCACGGACTTCTCCTCTACCAAGTAACTATGGTCTGAAGATCGCAGTTGCCTGGGTTTAACTCACTGAACCCCCTGCGATAAGTACACCGATGGTCCCCTTACTTAACTGTAAGCCTTATAGGATCCAAGTCCGGCCAGCAAGCAGCCAAGTGGCATGGATTTTAGCGTAAAAAATATCAGACATCCGGAAGAGACTACACACCAACTTCGCGACTCCGAAGCAACCAAACAAACACGAGTTAACACACCAACCAGCCAAGCATCCGATCGCTCTCACAATGACAGCGCAAAAGCAACGAAGATAATGCCAGTGGCCGGCCAGGACGACGTTATCTACGCGCTACTTGTGCACGAGTATTGGGCGCCGTAATAAGCTGAAAGCAGCAGCAAATGTGCAAGTCTCCCTTATAGTCATCTACCTCCGTCCGTTATATTTCACATTGATTATCCTGCAATTTGTACAAATCCTTCATGAATGAAAGCATAGTAGGAAAGTAGGCTGTAATTGCAAACAAAAAGGTTATCTGGAGGTCAGTTTGCCGGAGGCCTCGTCTACGAGCTTGTCATGTCTAGCAAACATAGCCCTGGCAGCCGTCTTCAGCGCCTCTTGTGTCAACTGGCTGTTGTCTTTCTCTGCGCCCGGTGGAAAGATAAAGGGTAGGGAGGTGGCTGCCGCACTACCCTCAACAAGGACCTCCTTCGACGCCCAACCGCGTGCCAGCAGCAGTTCCTCTTCTAGCGGGTGCAGCTTGCCGGGGATCACCAGACTATGCAGTGGCCCACCCAGGGCCGCCAGAAGGGGATGCTCGGTAGCAGTTTCGTGGGTCTCCCGCAGCAGGCCCATCGTGGTCACGACAATGGACTGGTTGGCGGCACCGACACGTGCGATGCAGATGGCCAAGCAATCGGGATGGAGGAAGCATCTGGGCGCGGGTGTACAGTCGTCCAGCTCGTCACCCTCCTGCTTCGCCTTTTCTATGCGCTGGTGGATACGCGTGCCAGCCTCGAGGATTTGATAGGCGGCTTCATTGCAGCACATGTAGCGCGGCGGTTCGTAGATTTTTCGATCCCGCAGCAGGTTCTCCACGGACCTCTCTTTGACCTACGGGGATGAAGCGGTTGGAGGTGAAACTACAGGGTGCCCCACGAAAAACTCCTAAATTTATGATAATGTTTTACTGGTATAAAGATAAAAATTTTTGATTACAATTATAACTAACAACTTTATTGTGTAATTAACAAACTGTTACCTAATAAAAAGTTACAGATACCGCCCAAAATGCTGTCCATTAACTGCAGAACAGCGACGTAAGCGATCCATCCAGCTCTGAGCTGCTCGACGAATGACATCAAGAGGGATGTTTTTCCATGTGTCCATCAACACATGTTTTATTGACTCAATATCAGTGATTCCTATTCTTCGTCTCTGAACCTACTGTAAGAGTACACTCCAAATGCAAAAGTCCATTACATTCAGGTCAGCGGTCTTGGATGGCCATTGCTGGGGTGTGATGAAATCTGGAGTGTTAACTCGGAGTCAGGCGACAGTGTCATTGGCAGTGTGTGGCTTTGCACCATCTTGCTGCCACGTCCAGGGTTCTCCCTGCATTACTTGATCAATATCTGTAAACATCTTCGGGCACATCTCCTCTCTGTAAACAACTTGATTTACAGGTGATCCACCTTGTTTGAATGCAGCCGCGACACCTCTAAACTGGTCAGTTGTAATGGCACCAAAAAATGTAGGCAAAATGTTCCGACATTTCTGCAACCCCCATGTTGGATGTTTTATCCGGAATAGGACGATGACCTCGCGCTGGAAATAGCTTAGCTGTGGCATGGGTCTACACGTCTTTCCAGAATATTCCTGGCATATGGTGCGCAGGTGGGCATTTTAGAACCTTCTCCTCTGCGACCACCACCCACGTTGTGTGGGTGCTCCTCACCACTGAGCGGAACATGGCGTGGGTGACATGCATGTGGGTGCGAACCAACGGGGACGGCTTCACTTCGGATGTGGCCCAGGTGTTCTGTTTTCTCCGCCATCGATCGTGACGGCATGGGCGGTCCGGCCGCCGTCACAATCACAAACTTCGGGGTTTTTTGTGGGGCACCCTGTAGTTGAATACAGAGATCGAATATGTAGACGAGTTTAACGATCCCCTAGCAACGTAAGGATTCCGACCAAAACAGACAAGGTACAGGAATGTTTTTAATGTCATTTATCGGTCTATACTGACCGTGAAATGAAATGCCGTGACGCTGTAGGCAGCTGATGACGGCAAAAGAGGCAGAAACGATTGGTTCAACCTCCTGAAGAGATTCATTAAATTTAAATCGAGAAAATAACACAAAGGGAAGAGTCCGTAGTTGTGCAACGGATTTTTTGTCGGCATATCGTCAACCGACGGCTCACGCTGATGGTTAAGCAACATCACAACGGCCTGATTGAACGCATCATGGGAAATTGATCGATACTAGGAAACGTTCTCGACCCAACAGTTTTCTGTCCGCCGAGAACACAGAATAGGGCGCGATATGCACTATAAAACAAGCAGCAGACTATTAAATATCCACCATATGCAGGCCAGTATACGTGACTTACACTTTGTCGACGACTGCGTGATGGATAGCAAATCTGAAGGTGACATGTAATCAAGTATAGGGCTTTAAGCTTCCGGATGCACCAACTTCGGACCAACTATTAATACGTCCAAACAACCAATTGCCAGACAACGTTCAATCGACCGAACCAATGGCAACTGCCGACGATAATCGCCTAGGAGAGGTAAGCCAATTCGCTTACATAGACAGCACCTCACCACAGGCTACGAAGACTGACGAGGTTGTACCCAGGATATCTAAGTTCGATCCAATCTAAAGCAAGCTACAAGACCCGATCCGAGATCGCTGTGTCATGAAACATGAGGGGTATAGGAATGTCCTCCTAGCAACTCTGCTCTAGGGCAAAGAGGAATGAAAAATCTACCCAAAGCAACCGTTCAAGTTGTCACGGAAGGATATGAAAGCTGAAGCGACAGAATCGGATTCCCCGTGTCCTGATCCTGGAGTCGACTGGCACGATGGGAATATATGCGATCGTAAGGCAGATCCAATACGGATTGAGTAGTCACACCACAAAAATTATCAATGAGAACCTATCCAAATGATTTTTCTATAGCCTTAGAGCTAAGAAATACAATGGACAAAAATGGGGCTACAAGGTCCTCCTGGATGCGTTCTTCAGGAACAAAGTAGGAGACAGGGGAAAAACTCAGAGGGGAAGTGAACTGTCAATCGGAAATTTTGCGCTTGTTGCAAACTCAAGAGAAAGGATTCCTTCGAATACCCCTCAATTATTGCCAGCAGTGTTTCAGTAATAATTTGACATTTTATGGCACTTTTTGATAACTTAAGAATCAGTTTAATTCACAGAACATGATTAAGTTACGTTTGTACTACAAACAGTGAGGCTTATTAGTTTGGAAAATCCAAGGCGGACATTCAAAATAGGAGAGGCAATATTAAACTCACCTTAATATCCAAGAGACACAAAGTGTGCAGACCCCGGCCGTAATTGTCCATTATTTTGGGGTAGAAGCTTTCCGGTGAGCCAAGCGCGTCCCAAATCGGAATCGAAACTGTCTCGCCATAGCGATATAACTGGAGACCGCAACAACCAACACCGGTCAGAATTGAGGCATTGTGGATGACCTTGTATTGGACGTTTGCCTGAAGGGCACGAATGATTAGGTCTTTTGGATGGGTGTTGGGAGGTAAGGGGAAGACTAACCTGTGTGAGTAGTAGCGCCGAGGGGATCACCAACCACCAGAAAGGCTACGTTTTCATTCTTAGACAGGGCAATTATGGACTCATCCTGCTCTACAAACTCGCGGTCGGCTAGCTTGACGTCCTTTCCGCAAACCTTTGCGACGTCCTCAATGCCGTGGGTCAGAATGGAAGTGTAAGCATCGAGGAATATGTGTGCACACTGCTTCACAGCATTAAGGCCAGCCAGTGAAATGTTCTCGAAGGATGAAAGTCCAAGGCCAATTATGTACAACATTCAAAGAGGGTTCTCAGCTAAGGAAATAACAAATAGGACAAGCTTTCAGTGTTCTGCTTGAAGTTCAATGAAAAGAGGTCTAGGAAAATGATAAATGAAACCCCTCTTCGGAAAAGTAAGTGCGGCCTTCCATTATACCTTTCGGGAAATAAACGATAAGGACACGAGTACCAAATATAACTATTGGATTATTATATCATGCAGACGTCTTTGAAAATTGACCTCAATCTACACACTGCTGAGCAGAACGTCACCGTCCCTTATAACAGGTACCGACAACAGGCGATGGTCTGACCATGCAGGGGCCAAGAGGTGGGCCAGTAGGAACGAACATATCTGACGAAGGGCATAACCCTTAAATACATAGTCTTGGGCGGAAGGATTGAGAGGTGATGTGCACACGGTAAAATTGATTTCTTCTATCCTGTCTGTTTTCCATTCCACGCAGAAGCTGGCGCCATACCACTGGTGGGTACGATAAGCGCCTTATAGTACCAATACAGTTGCTATTGGGTTACGGACATTTTTTTCCTGACATCAGACTGTCGGTTTAGCCAGTCAACTTTGGG